>MCJB01052341.1:4250-53682 GCA_002018475.1 Nicotiana obtusifolia | reverse complement strand
ATAGTGTTCAAATGCGAAGAATGCGAATTGGAACACTGGGCATCTTGCACCTTCAAGGATCCCACTAATGAATTTCCAGATAATCTTCAGCTAGGTAACAAATTTCGCTTCCCCTTAGGAATCTATGCTATCGAGCAAAAGACTATCTAATAACCCTCTAGTGGTTTGCACTTGTGAATGGTGGGGTAACCTTTGCTTGATAGCAAATTCACTTTCCCAGTGGAAATTTTGCTATCGAGCCAAAGATTATATAACCGCCACGGAGTGGTTCTTCGCTTGTGTGCCTTGCAATTAAAGGTCTTATTGCTGCCAATGAAACTTTCTTCGTAGTATGCTTTCCGTTGCTGCCTCGTTAAAAACCTTGCCAGAAAAACCCAATTGGGATAAAACCTAGATGAAGGGAAAAAGAGTGCAGCACATATGTTCAATAAAGGCGATGTTTGTCATCAATAATATCTTTTGAGGTGTGAACATTCCAGTTACTTGGCAATTTTTCTCCATCCTAATTCTCCAACTTGTATGAAACTTTCCCGGTGACAACTGATACCCGGTAAGGGCCTTCCCAAGTTGGACCTAGCTTTCCTGCATTGAGTTCCCGGGTGTTTTGAGTTACTTTCCTTAGAACCAAGCCTCCCACTTTAAAATAATGAAGGTTGGCTCTTCGATTATAATATCTTTCCATTCTCTACTTTTGGGCTGCCATTCTTATATGTGCCAAGTCCCTGCGTTCATCGAGTAACTCCAAGTTGACCAACATCGCTTCGTAGTTTGTCTCTTCGCTTGCTTGGAAATATCTTAAGGTAGGTCTCCTACTTCCACCGGGATTAAGGCTTCTGCCACGCACACAAGGGAAAAAGGAGTTGCCCCGTGCTCAATTTAGTCGTCGTTCGGTACGCCCATAATACTCCAGGTAGCTCCTCAAGCCATTTACCTTTAGCCGCTTGCAACCTTTTCTTGAGATTTTGTATAATTACTTTGTTCGTTGATTTCGCTTGACCATTTACACTCAGATGATAGGGCGAAGATGTGTTCTCTTTATTTTCAAATCTTCAAGGAACTTTGTGATCTTTGTGCCAACAAATTGTGGCCCATTATCGCATGCTATCTCTTTTGGTACTCCAAACCTGCAGATTATGTTTTCCCACAAGAAATCCACCACCTCGCGCTCTCCAATCTTCTAATAAATACCTTCTTCAACCCACTTAGAAAAATAGTCAATTAAAATCAAAAGAAACCTTACCTTACCAGGGGCCGGTGGCAGCGATCCAACGATGTCCATTCCCCACTTCATGAATGGCCATGGAGATAGAACTGAGTGTAGTGGTTCTACTGGTCGATGTACCAGCTGTGTGTAGTGTTGGCACTTATCGCATTTTTGCATAAAAACTTTGGCGTCTTGTTCCATTCGGGGCTAATAATATCCTGCCCTTACCAATTTTAGCAATAAAGAATCTGCGCCCGAATGGTTTCTGCATATTCCTTCAAGGACTTCTCGCATATCATAATTAGCTTCGGACGCTCCCAAACATTGCTCCCAAGATATCCTGTATAGTTGGCCTCCTTTGAAGCTATGCCATGCTGCTTTGGCGCGCAGCACCCGGGATGCTTTGGAATCTTCGGGCAACTTCTCGTGCCCGAGATAATCGGTGATCTCATTCCTCTAGTCCCAGAATAAATTAGTCATATTCCTCATAGTAGCTATCCGCATCCAAGGCCGAGTGCATACCGTCCATGAATCTGATCCCTTCAATTCCGTTGATAAACCGAGGTTAGCCAGTACATCCGCTTCTGCATTTTCTTCCCTCGGGATATGAGTAATCGACCACTCCCAAAATCGAGCCAGCAGAACCTGGACCTTCACTACGTATTGTTGCATGCGCTCCTCTTTCATTTCGAAGATCCCGTAGACCTGATTCACCACCAGTTGGGAACCGCACTTGATTTCTATGACCTCGAAATCTAGTCCTCGGGCTAGTTCGAGTCCAACAACCAAAGCCTCATACTCTGCTTTATTTTTAGTTAAAGGGACCATTCTGATGGCTTGCCTTAGGGTTTCTCCCGAAGGCGTGGTTAATACAATGTCGAGCGCGGACCCTTTTATGTTGGAGGCTCCATCCATAAATATGGTCCAAACTCTTGATGTCGATTCTGACACCATTACTGCCTCTTTGGTTGCTAGAGGCAGCAATCTCGAACTGAAATCGGCCACAAAGTCGGCCAAAACTTATGACTTAATTGCAGTCCATAGTTTATATTCTATGTCGAACTCACTCATTTCGACGGCCCGTTTGGCCAATCTACCTGAGATTTTGGGTTTGTGAAGGATGTTCCGCGGGGGAAAGGTGGTCATCACAGCGATCGGCTGACATTGGAAGTAAGGCCTTAGCTTCCGAGCAGAGATTACGAGAGCTAAGGCCAGCTTCTCCAAATGTGGGTAGCAAGTTTCTTGCTCCGGTTAAAGTTTTACTAACTTAATAAATGGGAGATTGCGTACCTTCATCCTCACGGGTTAAAACTTCACTTACCGCTACTTCCGAGACTGCGAGATAGACCAACAGTGTTTCACCTTCCTTCGGCTTTGAAAGTAACCGAGGGCTTGACAAGTACCTTTTCAAATCTCTCAAAGCTTGCTGGCATTCCGGGGTCCATTCAAAATTGTTTTTCTTCTTGAGCAGCATGAAGAAACGGTGGCATTTTTCTGATGACCGGGAAATAAACCTGCTCAAAGCGGCCAATCTCCTGTAAGCCTTTGAACTTCTTTCACACTTGACATCTGGTCTGGGATGTCCTCGATGGCTTTGATCTTATCTGGATTTTCCTCAATCCTTCTTTCTGATACCAAGAATCCTAAGAATTTGCCGGAGCTGACCCCGAACGCGCACTTCTAAGGGTTAAGTTTCATGTTATGCTTCCTTAGGATGTCAAAAGTTTCTTGCAAATGCTTAAGATGATCACCATAGTTTTTCCTATCTGTTTTTCAAACATCTTGTTTATGAGCAGTTGGTAAGTGGCTCCGGCATTCTTCAGCCCGAAGGGCATCACATTAAAGCAATATGTGCGAAAATTCATTATGAACGAAGTCTTTTCCTGATCCTCCGGGTTCATTATAATTTGGTTGTACCCGGAATAAACATCAAGGAAACTCATTAACTTGTGCCCAGCCATCGCATCAATCATTTGATCGATGTTTGGCAGTGGGAATGAGTCTTTTGGGCATGCCTTATTTAAGTCCTTATAATCTACACACATGCGAAATTTATTGTTCTTCTTGGAACTACTACTACATTAGCTAGCAAGTCTGGACATTTTACCTCTCGGATCGAACTAATATCAAGTAGGCGATTTACCTCTTCTTTAACGAATTTATGCAAAACAATCTGCATTATATTTAAGAAATTCAATAAAGCCAGACCTGAGCTCGAGGTGCATTCTTGTCCCCTAGTAGAGTTTCCTTTCTAAGAACTTTTCAAACAATGCAACTTGCTCGAGCTCTTCCCCTATGGATTTTGTTGCATCCAACTCTTCTGGTACCTGGAAATATCTCGGCACCTGATAAAATTTCAACGCTTCTTCCCCCTGGCTAACTTCATTCGATTTGGGAGAGGGCGCCGGTTCCTGTAGTTGCTATGCCGCATACTCCTTCCCTTTTCTATTGGAGACCGAAATTGCATTCATCTCCCTTGCCGCCAGTTGGTCGCCCCTTATCTATGTGATTCCTTCAGGCGTTGGGAATTTCAGTAACTGATGATTTGTTGATGGTAAAGATCTCATCTCGTGCAACCATGGTCTTTCCATAATGATATTATATTCCATACCATCGTCCATCAATTCAAAAAGAGTCATCTTCATCACTCCTTCAGCGTTTATGGGCAGCAAGATCTCTCCTCGGGTTGTCACGCTTGTGAGGTTGAATACGGCGAGGAGTTTTGTAGCTGGAATGATGTTTCCAGTGAGTTTGGATTGCTCCAATACCCTTCATTGTATGATATTGGCCGAACTCCCTGTTCCACTATAACACGTTCGATTTTAGAATCTAGTCATTTTAAGAAATTATCAGCGCGTCGTTGTGTGCTAGCAACAATCCATCTACGACTTCCTCCGTGAATGTGATGTCGTCTTCGGCAACTTCCTCGAGTCTCTTGCTATTGGTTATTGATACCTTTGTCTTTTTTTCTGTCGGGAAGGTGACCCCGTTGATCTCGTTCCCCGTGAAGATCATGTTGATCGTCTAGCACGGGGGATCTTCTCCTGCTTTCGAGGGTTCCGGGTTATCACAGTTGCAACCGTAGTTGTTCTTGGCCCGGTCACTTAAGAATTCTCTAAGATGCCCATTCTTCAATAGTGTCGCCACCTCTTCCCGCAGATGTCGGCAGTCCCCAATTCGGTGGCCATTCGTCCCGTGGTATTCACACCACAAGTTAGGATCCCTCTGGCTAGGATCGGATCTCATCGACTTTGGGAACTGCGCTTCTTTGATGTTTCACATAGCTGATACCAACTTCACTATACTGACGTTGAAATTGTATTCTGATAGCCTAGGGTAGGAAGGATCCCGCGTACTCGACGCTTCTTTGTCCTGCAAAGATCTGTTATTCAGACCGATATCAATTCTTCTATCGATAAGGAACCTGTCTGCTGACTAGAAGCCTCTGCCCCGTCCTTCGGTCCGTTCGTAGGGTAAAAACTGGCCCCTCGATGACCTTCTATCGGTGTTGAAATTGTCTTTTGGTTTTTCTTTATTCTTCTCCCGTCCTTTTGCTGACGACAGGAAGCCAACCTAATCATCTTCGATCCTTATCTTTGACTCGTAACGATTGGGGATATCTGCCCAAGTCGTCGCTTGGAATTCAAGCAAGCTTTCCTTCAGTTTCTAGGAAGCATCTGAACTTCTCGTATTCAAACCCTTGGTGAATGCTTCAGTCACCCATTCGTCTGGAACAGCTGAGAGCAACATCCTCTCCTTTTGGAACTAGGTGACAAAGTCCCGCAGCAACTCGGATTCTCCTTGTGCAATTCTGAATATGTCAGCCTTTCGAGCCTGCTCCTTTCTGGCCCCGGCATGAACCTTAATAAAAGAGTCCACGAGTATCTCAAAGGAATCTATAGAATACTCGAGTAACAGTGAATACCATGTCAAGGCTCCCCTTGTGAGATTCTCTCCAAACTTCTTCAGCAAAACGGATTCAATCTCGTGGGGAGCTAAATCATTCCCCTTCACCGCCGTTATATAGGTGGTAATATGCTCTTGAGAATCTGAAGTTCTATCATACTTTGGCATGTCGGGCATTTTAAATTGCTTCGGGATTAATTCTGGTGTTGTGCTTGGTTTGTACGGCACTGAGTATACTTCTTTGAGTCCGGTCCTTTCAGCACCAGTGGTGTACCCAGGATTTGGTCCATGCAGGCGTTCACTTCTCTCATGAACCGTAAGAGTTCGCTCTTGAAGGGATTATTTTTGTTGTTGGGGCCGGATCCGCTCCCCCCAGCCCCATCGGAGCCAACCTCGCCCCTCAGGGTGTTGTTGTCGACCCTCTACGTTACTTGATTTGCGGGAGCACCGGGAGGAACTGGGCCTCGTCTATTCGCGTTATTGGAAGCCCCCAATAATGCCTGCTTCAACTCCGTCATAACCTTATCTTGTCGTGTGAGGTGGCCTAGAATGATCGCTTGTTACTCTTGTAGGACCCTTACCACATCAACAACATGCCCCTCTTCAGCATCATCGGGAGTCGCCTCCCGAACATGTCGTGGGTACCGCCTGTCGTGGATCGGTGAGGCATCATTCCCCTCATTATAGGTCTCACTGACTAAATCCTCTTGATGAGGCTGGTCTCTTTGAGCCTCAAGATTGTGCGTGTTGTTAACACTACTGTCTGCCTTTTTTGTGATTTTTGCTAAGACAAATAATCAAAACACGTTAGTAAAAGAGGCAAGGATCAACTTATTTACACGGCTGTCTAGTCCCCACTGTGACGCCAAACTGTTTACCCATAAAACGGTACTGTTGAATTTATACGTAATTTCTAGATAAGTGAATTAATACGATCCTGAAATAATAAAATAATTGAAGAAAAACGCATACTTAGCCTTGAAGCGAAGATAAAATCACTGAAATAGTAATTCCAGGAATAGAGCTTCCGGACACAACAGTAATGAAATCAAGGAATAAGAAGATAAAATCGTATAAAGCTTTAAATCGATTATAGTGTAAGTTTGCCAGAAAAGTCGTGTCCTTTACAATGATAACAGAGCTCACTATTTATAGTTGCACCTAGGAAACAAGGTCCTAGGATCATGCCCTTCTTTAGTGTCAATTATGAGGATCATTGAAGAAGGTGTAACGATGAGCATAAATGACAAATCCTCTGTAACAGGCAGTGCACTAAATGCTGTGAAATATTCTTTATTAAATTCTACCGGACGGAGGGTATTCATTGCATCTTTACGAGTGTCATTTTTTCCAGTGACAAACGGGACAGTCGCCTTCGGTTTTAACTATCCCCCGCCTTAGATGCCACTCTCTTAAGCGGCCATTTAGCATAGCATATTTTATCCTATACAATTGTGCGGAATATATCACAAAGAAAAGCATCAATCTAGTGATCTTAATCTATAATCAACAACAAACCCAGTACGTTTCCAACAAGTGAGGTCTAAGGAGGGTACGCAGACCTTACCCCTACCTAATGCAGGTAGAGAGACTATTTTCAATAGACCCTCGGCTCATAAAGGGTGAGAAGAAGAAGAAGGATGAGGAGGAGGAGGAGGAGGAGGAGAAAAGCAAGAAAGGAAGAGAGAAGAAAAATAGGGAGATAAAGGATAAATAGTACTAAATAATAGCAACAGGAAATACAATACCTGAAGCGAACAAAATCACATAACGCAATTAAAATCTAAGAATATGAAGGGACATGCGTGCTACTAAGACTATCAATGAGCAACTAAGAAACTACCTACTAACCTTCTACCCTAATCTTCAACCTCCACACCTTCCTATCAAGGGTCATGTCCTTAGTGAGCTGAAGCAGCACCATGTCCTGCCTAATCATCTCTCCCCAATACTTCTAAGGCCTACCTCGACCTCTTCTAAAACTCGCCTTGGCCAACCTCTCAGACCTCCTAACAAGAGCATCAATGCTTCTCCTCTTTACATGTCTAAACCATCTCAGCCTCAACTTTCGCAACTTGTCCTCCACGGAGGCTACTCCCACTCTATCCTCCACGGAGGCTAGTGATCTTAATCTGTAATATTATATTAATACAAAATTTTGTCCATACAACCCTTTTTTTAGCTTTTAAAAGAACCTAACTACAATATAGATGTCATATAGGTTGTGATTCCCACAATTTACATTTGAACTATTGAAAGGTTCTTATCAAACATATTTCATAATATGAAAATAATTATTGGTATTTGGCAAACACCAAACTAATGTATGTCTTGTTATTTTTTATATAAGTACTTATCACTTAATCATGGTGAATCATATTTGGCACCCACTACAAGAAAAACCCTTAACTTGCTAGGAAATATGAAATTCCTTGCTATAAGCAACAATAGCAGCATATTTAACGAGAAATTGACGATATTTACTTCGCTGTGAATTCTTTTAATAAATTCTTTATATATCTAAGAAAATAAAATCTTTTACTATATATTCGTTCACTTTTATATTCCATGTAAATATGCTAGCTTCACATATCGTTTCTAGAAAAGTAACAACTCACAAATAACAAATTTCAAAAAGTATATATTAAAATGCTTTATATTACGTAGAATTATATTAACATATTTGATGCATGCATAGCGTACAATTAAGTTTTGCATGCGATTACTTTTTGAATCAGGTTTCATCCTTATATGGGAAGTATTTAAATCTAAAACTTTAATATTGCAAACTAGGCATCTTGAATAATGTAGATTAATTAGACATAGTAAATATATCGTATAAGAGTCGGTTTTTCCATTTCGGAACCAATTGGTATGCATGTATAACACACTTTTTTGTAGATTGTGATTTCAATATCAAGTAGGATTCTCAACGGCCATTGCATAAACAAAAAAGTTGAACTATAAAGAATAAAGTGGACGAAGGTTTTAATAAGAAGGTAACAGTCAAGATTTAAGACGCCTTTGCTGATCATTGAGGTTCGACTACAGTTTTCATTTCACCGTTTGCCTATCCTACACTTCCACATATCTCGTTTCCCCAGTATCAACTCAAAATTCCATTAATACCGACTCTTTTAATCATCTAAATTAAACTGAAAGAAGGTAACCAACATCTTTTTTTTCTTAACATTTCTTTTGATCGTAGTAAATAACAACAAATGAATTACTACTACCCAAATATATGCAGCAACTTAATTACTACCCATAGTTGTATTCTGGCTAAGCAAGAATGTATAGAAGTTTAGTATTGATTATAGATTGGTTTTGAATTGAGGTCTAAGTCTTCTGTCCAACACAAGGTTTAATTATACTTGTACATTCTTTCTCCTTATAAATAATATATTTAATTACAAAAAAGATTATGGCAAAGGATTGAATTTGCTCCTAAACTATGCGAATGGTTTAACTGTCACAATCCAATTCCCACTATAGGTTGTAATAGCGCCCAGCGTTGCTGCAAAGCAAGCTAACGGTGAACTATCCATGAAATTGTTCTTTTTGAATATTTTTAAAGAAATTGATTTTATTTCATAAGAGAACGATTAATAGGTGATTGTAGTAATGTAAAGCATAAACTAATGA
Source organism: Nicotiana obtusifolia (assembly GCA_002018475.1). Classification (NCBI taxonomy): domain Eukaryota; kingdom Viridiplantae; phylum Streptophyta; class Magnoliopsida; order Solanales; family Solanaceae; genus Nicotiana; species Nicotiana obtusifolia. Next base: position 44,927 of record MCJB01052341.1, on the reverse strand, counting down.
AAGAGTAAAATAGTGAATTTAATATTCAAAATCATACAATATCTACTAGAATATTCCCAAAATCCGGTGTCACAAGTGCATGAGCAAACTAGTAGAATATACAAAACTCTCTAAGAACTACTATCTGAAACAAAATAGATAGAAATGATAAAACTTAACAAGAGAGGGCTCCGGGTGCTGCGGAACGGAGCATGGGAAAGCAGCTCACCACTAAGCCTTTGGGTAATGCGGATACGCGCCCAGACGAAGTCCAGATCCACCTGCCTCAGAACCTGCACAATACGTGCAGAAGTGTAGCGTGAGTACATAAACAACATGTACCCAGTAAGTATCTAATCTAACCTCGAAGAAGTGGTGACGAGTGGTCGACTTTGGCACTTACTAGTGGGCAATATACATAATGTACAAGATTATTTAATAGGCATGAAATACAACATCAATGATGGAATAAGAGGCAATAATTAAATGACCATTTATCAAATAACTATCAAAAGTCCCCAGATATCACATACTAATCTCAACAAGTAAGGCTCAATATGTATTTATAGATCCTCAAGTCATGAAAGACATATCAAGTGTAATCGAACACCGAGTGACAACACGCACGAGTTATGCCGAGGTCGTACGGCCCGATCCATAATAATCATGTACATACACTATAGAGGTTGTAGGCCCGATCCATGGATGCATCCCATAATATATATAGATATATATATATATATATATATATATATATATATATATATATATGTGTGTGTGTGTGTGTGTGTGTGTATCTCTCTCTCTATATATATATATATATATATATATTGCTGAGAAGTTTGGCCAGATCCACAGGAATAGAAAAACTCTTCGGATTTTGAATTTCATATTTACAGCTCCGAGGTAAGCCCATGAAAGAATATAATTTCCATCAATACTTAAACATCCCGCCAATTCTCTAGTAATGAACCTCGATTTAACATAATCTTTAACCAAGTTTTACTTATTAATACAAGAAATTAAACTAGCAAGTTGAGTCCAAAGAGTGCAAGTAATATCATAATAAAGGCCTATCTCTACCGTACATAACATGAATTTTATCTACGCGCAGAGTCTCGTCACTTCGTGCGTCCGTAGCACCCTACAATTTATAGCAAATAACAATTTAAATACCTATGGGGTTAATTCCCTCTTACAAGGTTAGTCAAGAGACTTACCTCGTTCCCAAGGCTACTTTCTGGTCCACAAATCACTCTAAAAGCCTCAAGTCACTGCCGAACAATCCGGAACTAGCCAAAGGTTGTACAAACTAATCAATAATAGCTCAAACGTTCATAATTTAACTATTAGATTGATTACCCAACCCAACTTGGAATGTTCCTAAAATTCACCCTCGGGCCCACGTGCCCGGATTCTAGAAATTTTCGTAAATAAATGTTACCCATAATCTTACGAACACAAATATATAAGTTTTACCCAATTTCATAATCATTTTCGTGGTTTAATATCATTTTTATCAAAATCTGAGTTTTTCAAGCAAAATCCTAATATTTCACAATTTAGAAGTTAAAATCTACCCATAATGTATTAAGCTCACATTATATAGAAATCACTTACCTCCAATAGCTAGGTGAAGATTCCTCTCTACACAGCTCCAAAATCGGCTTAAAAATGAGAGAAGTGAAGGAAATAAGCCAATTCCCGATTTTTAAAAGACACGCTGCCCAGGTCTGCCTTCTTCATGATCGCGAACAAGCCATCGCGATCGCGAAGGGAAAACTCACGAACTCAGAAAAAGTCCTCTTCATGACTGCGAGAAGCCACTCACGAACGCGATGCACTGAACCGCCCATTCACCGTGAACGCATGCCTCCACTCGCGAACGCAAAGGGCAACGGAGCTGCCCAGGCCCAGGCGCAGGTCTTCTACGCGAACGCGAGGAGTCGACCGCGAACATAAAGGCCACTGGTTCCAATCCTCCGCGAACGCTTCCCATTCTTTGCGAATGCGAAGAGCAAAAGCTTTTAGTCCCCAAATCCTTCATCGCGAACACGAGAGACCTTCCGTGTTCGCTGAAGAAGGAAACCAGAACAGCATACCAGCAGTTTTAGACTTAGCTCCGAGCAGTCGGAAACGCACCTGAGCCCCCCCGGTCCCCGTTCAAATGCACCAACAAGTCTATAAACATAATTCGAACCTGCTCGAACTCTCGGAACATGTAAAACAACATCAAAATTAAGAATCACACCCAAAACTAAATTAAATCAACTTATGAACTTCAAACTTCTTAACTAGCTCCGAACGCGCCGAATTATACTTAGACTACTCGAAATGACACCAAATTTTACATACAAGTCAAAAATCACCATACAGACCTATTCTCGGGCTCGGAATCCCAAAAAGACCTCGATAACACCAAAGTCTACTCCAAACAGATTTAGAGAACTTGAAAACCTTCAATGAACCTACTTTCAACATTAAGCGCTGAAATGCTCCCGGATCATCTGAAACTCGATCCAAACACACGCCCAAGTATGAAATCATCATATAAACCTATTAGAACCATCAAATCCTAGTTCTAAGGTCGTTTACTCAAAACGTTGACTCAAGTCAAACTTGGCCACAATAGGTCACTATTAAGGAACTAGGTGTTCTGATTTCAACCCAAACCCTTCCAAACCTAAACCAACCATCCCCGCAAGTCATAAAATAGTAAAAGCACAGACGGGAAGTTCTAATTAAGGGAACAGGGACCCAGAAAGCAAAATGACCAATCGAGTCGTTACATTCTCCACCTCTTAAACAAACGTTCGTCCTTGAACGGGTCTAGAATCATACCTGGAGTGCTGAATAAATGTGGATATCTGCTCTGCATGTCCTCCTCGGTCTCCCAAGTCGCTTCCTCAACTGGTTGACCCCTCCAGTGGACCTTTACTGTAGAAATCTTCTTGGACCTAAAGTGGCGAACTTGTCTGTCAATAATAGCAACTGGCTCCTCCTCATAACCCAAGCTCTCATCTAGATGAACTGAATTGTAATATAATACGTGCGACCTATTTGCATGGTACTTCCTGAGCATACACACATGGACGACTGGATGAATTCCCGATAGATTGGGAGGCAAAGAAAGCTCATAAGCAATCTCGCCAACTCACCAAGACACCTCAAATGGGCCAATAAAACTTGGGCTCAGCTTGCCCTTCTTCTCGAACCTCATGATACCCTTCATCGGTGAGACTTTCAAGAGAACCTTCTCACCCACCATAAAGGATAAATCACGCACCTTCTTATCTGCATAGCTCTTATGTCCGGACTATGCTGTGTGAAGCCGCACTTGAATCAACTTTACCTTCTCCAAGGCATCCTTCACTAAATTAGTGCCATATAACCTAGCCTCGTCGGGCTCAATCCATCCGATGGGCGAACGACATCGCCGACTATATAAAGCCTCAAATGGAGCCATCTCGATGTTGGACTGATAACTATTGTTATAAGCAAGCTCGGACAAAGGCAAGAATCGATCCTACTGCCCTCCGAAATCAATCACACACGAGCATATCCTCCAGAATTTGAACTGTCCGCTCTGACTGCCCGTCGGTCTGAGGATGAAAGGGTGTGCTGAGCTCTACTCGGGTGCCTAACTCACTCCATACTACTCTCCAAAAATGCGAAGTGAACTGAGGGCCTCAATCTGAAAACGATGGAAACAGGCACACCATGCAACTAGACAATCTCATGAATGTAAATCTGGGCCAGTCTCTCTGAAGAGTACATAGTCACAATCAGAATAAAGTGTGCCGATTTGGTCATCCGGTAGACAATGACCCAAATGGCATCAAACTTCCTCAGCGTTCGCGGCAACCCAACTACAAAGTCCATAGTGATTCGATCCCATTTCCACTCCGGTACAACCATCTACTGGAGTAGGCCACCTGGCCTCTAATGCTCATACTTAACTTGCTGGCAATTTAGAAACCTTGCTACATACTCAACTATGTTCTCCTTCATCTGCTGCCACCAATAATGTTGCCTCAGGTCGCGATACATCTTCATAGCACCAGGATGAATAGAATACCGATAATTGTGTGCCTCCTCTACAATCTTCTCCCTCAAGCCATCAACATTAGAAACACATAAGCGACCCTGGAGTCGCAGAACACTATCCTTGCCGATAGTAACCTCCTTGGCACCACCTCATAGTACCATCTTTCTAAGAACCAGAAGGTGCGGATCATCGAACAGACGAGCCTTGATCCACTCAAATAATGAAGACTGAGCCACAACATATGCAAGAACTTGGCTGGGCTCTCAAATATCCAACCACACAAGTCTGTTAGATAAGGATTGAATGTCCAAAGCCAATGGCCTTTCCTCTACTGAAATAAATGCCAAACTACCCATACTCTCGGCCTTTCTACTCAAGGCATCCGCAAGCACATTCGCCTTGCCCGGATGGTAAAGGATGGTAATATCATAGTTCTTCAATAACTCAAGCCACGTATGCTGCCTCAAATTAAGATCCCTCTGCTTAAACAAATGTCGTAAGATACTATGATCGGTATAAACTTCACAGGACACCCCATAAAAATAGTGCCTCCAGATCTTGAGAGCATACTATCGCGGCCAACTCCAAATCATGTACGGGGTCATTCTTCTCGTGGGGCTTTAGCTGACGTGAAGCATATGTGATAACTCGTCCCTCCTGCATCATTTTACAACCCAGGCCAACACGTAAAGCGTCGCAATACACTGTATACATCCCTGAATCGGAAGGCTACACTAAAACCGATGTTGTAGTCAAAGCTGTCTAGAGCTTCTGAAAGCTTTCCTCGCAATCATCGGACCATCGGATTGGAGCACCCTTCTGGGTCAATCTAGTCAAAGGTGCTGCAATAGATGAGAAGCCCTCCACAAACCGACGATAATAACGTGCTAACCCTAAGAGTCTCCTGATCTCGATAGTTATGGTAGGACGAGGCTAACTCTGGACTGCCTCAATCTTCCTGGGGTCCCACCTTAATACCCTCACCTGATAAAACATGCCCCAAGGATGCCATAGAATCTAACCACAACTCATACTTGGAGAACTTAACATATAGCTTATGTTCTCGCAAGGTCTGAAGCACAACTCCCAAATGCTGCTCATGCTCCTCCATACTACGCGAGTAGATGAATATGTCATTAATAAAGACAATGACGATGGAGTCAAGATATTGCCCAAACCTGGTTCATCAAATCCATAAACGCCAATGGGGCATTGGTCAATCCGAAAGACATCACTAGAAACTCATAGTGGACATACCTAGTCCAGAAAGTCGTCTTCGAAATATTCGAAGCACGAATCTTCAGCTGATGATACCCAGATCTCAAGTCGATCTTAGATAACACCCTATCACCCTGCAACTAGTCGAAAAAATCATCAATATGCAGACGGGTACTTGTTCTTAATGGTAACTTTATTCAACTGGCGGTAATCAATGCATATCTGCATACTCCTATCCTTCTTTTTCATAAATAACATCGGTGCACCCCAAGGAAACACACTCGGCCTGACAAACCCCTTCGCTAGCAACTCCTCAAGCTGCTCCTTAAACTCTTTCAGCTCTTTTGGAGCCATGCGGTGTGGTGGATAGAGATAGGCTGGGTACCTGGTGCCAAATCGATACTAAAATCGATATCACGATCTGGTGGCATGCCTGGTAAGTCAGAAGGAAACACATCGGAGAACTCCAGCACCACGGGCATTGAATCAATCGAAGGAGTCTCTGCAATAGTATCCCGAACATAAGCTAGATAAGCCAAACAACCCTTCTAGACCATGTTTTGAGCCTTCAGGAAAGAGATAACCCAAATAGATGCACTGATAGATGAACCTCTCCACTCCAAGCTAGGCAACTTTGGCATCGCCAAGGTAACAGTCTTGGCATGGCAATCAAGAATGGCATGATACGAAGAAAACCAGTCCATGCCCATGATGACCTCAAAGTCGGTCATGTCGAGCAACAGAAGATCTGCTCTGGTCTCATAACCGTAGAAAGTCACAATACAGAATTGGTAGACCCGATCCACAATAAAAGATTCGCCCACGGGCGTGGACACATATACAAGAGTACCCAAGGACTCACGAGAGACATCCAAATAATGTGAAAATAGAGAAGAAAAATATGAATATGTAAACCCTGGATCGAATAATACTGAAGCATCCCTACCGCAGACAGAAATAATACTTGTGATCACGGCATCTGAGGCCACTTCATCCGGTCTGGCTGGAAAAGCATAGAACCTAGCTAAAGCGCCACCTTCTTGGCCTCCACCTCTAAGGCGACCACCTACCCTCCGCCTCTGCCAGGTAAACGGCTGGTGTGACAGCTGGTCTGATAATCATGGGCTGATGGCCAGCTAGCGTTGTTGCACCGCCTCTGCCCCCAAAACCTGGGACAAGATCTCCTCATGCGACCAAGCTTTCCACACTCATAGCAACCTTTCGGTGCGAAAGATGACTGACCCTGAGTCTGACCCTAGGGACCTGAATATCCGCTGGAAGGGCCTTGAATAGCCGATGGACGGTAGGAGCTCTCTAGAATGACACTGAAATAGGGCTGCACAGGTGCACCCCGGGAAGGTGATAGTGCTGAATAAGTGGGTCTGCTGAACTCACCCCTCACGAACTGACCTCTGTCCCCAGACGGGGCGCCGCTGAATTCCCTAGAATGTCGAAGCCCCTTCTCCCTTATCATATACAATCGACCTTGGGTGCGGATATCCTCAATCCGCCAAGCTATCTCCACAACCTACTCATAGGGAGTCCCCATCTCCACCTCTCAGGCCATAGTAACCTAAATACCATAATGCAAGCCCGCAATAAACCTCCGCACTCTCTCTGCGTCGGTGGAGAGTATCATAAGTGCATGGAGGGACAACTCAAAGAATCTCGCCTCATAATCGTTACAACCATCTAACCCTACTGGAGCCGCTCGAACTGACCTCGTAGCTCTTCCCTCTGAGAGGGTAGAATATATCTCTCCAGAAAGAGACGTGTGAACTGATCCCAAGTCAGGGGAGGCGAACCCACTAGCCTCTGAAGAAGATAGGACTGCCATCATCTACGGGCCTTGCCCTCCAACTGAAATGTGGTGAAGTCCACCCCGTTGGACTCCAATACTCTCATGTTGTTCAGTGTGTCCTCATCGCAAAAGACAGAAGGATGCAGTCTGGTCCATCTATCAAACAGCTTATGTGGCCCAACGGCCACATCTGGTCTGGGATCTGGTACAGCCGCTGCAACTGGTTGGGCTCCGCCCACAGGTAATGCACCTGGGATCTGATATACGGCATCAACGTGCCCTAGAGTCTAAGAAGTAAGGTTCTGTACTCCCGCTCCCGCCTGAGATGTAGTTAGGTTCGCTGGAAATAAACCAGCATGCGTCCTAGAATCCATGAACCGGAGCGTACGGCCCATAACCTCCTGAAATCCCAGCGCGGATGTGAAATCTCGGGGCCAGCTCAGTTGCAGGCACCTCACTCTGCTCCTCAATGACGGGATCCTCCACTGGATCTGCTGGTGGCACAGCGGGAGCAACTCTAGGACACCCTCATCCTCTAGCAGGAGCTGGAGCTCTCGTCCAGCCTCTGCCTCGGCCTCTAGCAATAGGGGTATGTGAGAGAGTACGAGAAAGATACTTAGCACAACATCAACTGCACGATAGGAGATGAAGTAAGAGAAGTTTCCTAACACCCTATAGCCTCTCAAAGATAAGTACGGACGTCTCTGTACCGATCCGCAAGACTCTATTAGGCCCGCTCATGGCTTATGAGACCTATGTGAACCTAGAGCTCTGATACCAAGCTGTCACGACCCAATTCTCATTATAGGTCGTGATGGTGCCCAACGTCGCCGCTAGGCAAGCCAACGGTGAACTATCTATGAAATTGTTCATTTTGAATATTTTAAATTAATTGATTTTATTTCATAAGAGAACGAGTAATAAGTGATTGTAATAATGTAAAGCATAAATTAACAAAAGAATAAAATAGTGAATTTTGCTGACGGCCAATTTTGAACCTTCCTTTTTAAATTAATTTATGTATACATAATAATTAACAATAATTATTTTCAAAGCGTTTCCTAGTAACAAATATCTAAAAAAAAATTCAAATTAACCAACTATTAGATTTGAAATTAATCACATAGTATTAATATTATCTAATTACAAATATATTTACTATTTTTAAGATTATTAAGATAATTTTTATACATGCATTACATAGATTCTATAGTTAAATTGATAAATTACTCTTTAATTTCTAGTTAATTAGATTATTACTTGAAATTCAAAAACTAGTGTCACAATTTAGGAAAATAATGAATTCTTTTAGCTAATTAATTAAAGTAATTAGCAGTATATATAATAATTATAATTTTTACCACATTTGTAGAAAAAAATTAAGTTTATTTGAACTAAATTGAAAAGGGGTTAAAAGACAAAAGGGCCACAATTGCAATTCCCAAATCAAAGATAAAATGTAAATTATTTTTGGTCGAATTTCTCGAGCACAGTCCGCAATTACGCAACCCAAACACTCATCTCTTTCCCTGTTGGCAATCCAAGCTATCCTATTTGCACCAACCATGGCATGCCACATCACCCTCCCTCATCACTCACATAAGAAGCACAAACGCATCTAAGCTGTTAATCCATTTAATCGACGGCTCACATTTATTTTTTGGTTCCTCATTTAATTTTAATACCCATCCCCCAGGGACCTAATCTTAACCATCCAAATTCTTTAGATCTAACGGCCACGATTTTTCCACTTAAAACATTTCTAAAAAATTCAATCGCCAAATAATCGGAGTCGTTGATCAATAGATCAAACGTATCCCGTTCCATCTCTCACCTTTAAGCCTAAAGACCAAACTAATCCCCCCAAAAACCCTAATCATTTCCCCCTCTCTAGGCTGCCCTAATTTCCCAAAATGCTCTCTACTCTCCTCCTGCCCTAACCTATCAGTCTCCAAAACCTTGCACAAAATTGTGCAAGGTCATCTTAATCAAAGCCTGAAATGCTTATATGTCCCCTACTATCCGCGAATCCTACTATTCTTTCCCATTTTACCAAAAGAAATCAAAAACCAAATCAAACCTTAAGACCCAAAATTGTTGTTACTGAGCTCGCATGTTCATTCCTCTGTAATTTCAAATCCATGGCATGCATGGTTGAATTTCTTCAGCACCATCATCATTATTCTTGTCCAGAGGTCAAACACAGTGACCTCTGGATATTAGAGTTTGTCCGTTGTTTCTTTGCCTTCAACGGTCGATCCTTCATCTCAGGTAAAATCGACCTTGTTTTTCCCTTCTATTTCTTTCTGATTTTTACTCGATTTGCTATCATCATCTACCATGCGTCACTCTCCACTACTTATTTGAATTTGTGAAGCCCTAAGAGCCTTCAATGGCACTATATATAGAACTCTTTAATGTTCTCACCAACACGAACTAACACTGAAATCATCTACACAATCACGTAAGAGCAATTTTGAGATTAAAAGCCTAGGGTTTCTTACTGTTCTTTGCCTTTTCGTTTTTGAGTACTGTTGCTGCTTCGAACTTGAAGTTTTTGGGGTCTTAAGCAACTAAGAGATCCTCGTTTGGTCTACTGCCCTCGAAAAGGTCGATGTACTCCTAATTTCTCAACTTTAATCACCTTATATGAACATTATGAATATGATATTGGTTTTTCTGTGAACTATAGTTACTTATGATTCTTACTATTAGCATGGAAATGTTTATCTTATGTTTGTGACAATATGTTGTCTGTCTATGATCACATGTCCTAGCTCTTGAATCTTTAATTAGTAATTGGGCAAATTATTAAGTTATTCTTGATGACTTTCATTTCTGAGTCTAAATAATCTGCACAACTAATGTAGTAATGTGCCTTGAATGATTATTCATGCTCACATAAACTTCATAGCCTTTCATTGATGATTCTGCAGTAACCTTTACCTTTATATATTGCTTCTCTGTATTCTGTTAGTCTTGTGGTTGAGTTTATTTTTTGATAATCATAACTGAGATGAATATGAAGTTTCCTAAGTTCATATCATCTACCATGAGCATGCAAATCTAAGTGCTTAAGTGCTTTTCTTCTCTATACTTGTGTCTGTTAACTTTGAAAGAAACTTCTGGGTTGTCACTATGGCATTCTCATGATCTCATCTAATTATTGGTCGCACCTATTGACCTAGTCTTGTTTGAATTGAACTTTCGTCTTTTCATGAATACCAATAGCTCTACTGTACACATTTTGTTAGGATTAAGTTGTACTTCCTTCATAAAATAAGTCATGATCATGTTTTGTTATAGTTGACTGGTGGTTGTGTAGTTGTCTCATGATTAATTAATGTCTTCAGATACATGTTTAATTCAAAACCTACTTGGTGTAGTACTTCCCTGTCTTTAATCTCTTTGAACTACTGTTGGTTTTGTGAATCTTACATACATCTATCATTAAATTGTCTTCCATAAAAGTAGGACTTAGTTATTCTATTATAATCAAGTGATAATTTTTAGAAGCTGAAGCATGACTAATTCATACTTAGATACTAAGTTAGACATATGTTTGAGTTAAACTTATTTTGATAAGTTACTTCCTTTATCTGTAACTCCCTCTCTTCATGACATGTTTAACTTGATCATGTTATGTGTAAAGCTCCCCTGTCTATATGAAGTCATAACCTCACTTGAAGTGTTCATGTAACTAACTGAATATTGTTATGTGCAAAGCTCCCCTGTCTAGGTTGCGCTCGGCACAAGCATTGCCCTGGGCCTTGAGTCCCTTAGGAACTTTGAAGTGTCGGGGGATTCAAAGGGGGTATCGACCTTGAGTAGAAATTCCTCCTTAGCCCTTAATTCATTGACACATTTGGTTCTTTAAGGGTTTAGTGTTTAATGACAACAAAATATTTTAGTGTAAATTATTTGCCATGTGTAACTACCACATTATATATTTTCCCATAGTAATTGGACATTGATAATTTCTTGTTCCAGTTATCTGTTGATATATGTTTCACTCATGTTTGAATTTGCTAAAAATATGGAGTATACATATAATGACTTTTCTTTCTTTTTGGGCATGTGCATCATTTGGGCCTGCTGAGTTCCTAAAGAACTCAGGCCCAAGCTAGCCTTGTTGCAATTTTTCTGGAGGGTCCAGTCAGCTGTAGCCGTCTGTCAACGCTGGGCCTACCTTCTTGTGGCCCAACCATCAGAGTCCAGTCTTCTTTCCCCCATTTCCATCGTTATTATTTATTGCTTCCTTAATCTAGTTTATTGCTTCATTACTTTTACCTACTACCCTGTCGTTTTATCCTATTTTATTATCATGTATTTAACACTGATATATTATATCATTTACTTTACATTCATGCTTTAATATCACATGAAACATAGGCAAGCTTTAAATAATATAGGATTTAAAGGGAATTAGTTAGTAATTAATGTTCACTTTGTTAATTACAATTTATTCATATCATTACCATGATCTCCCTCACTTGCTTTTTCTTAAAGATTTTTGAAGCCCAGAATTTAATCGAAACAGCGCCCCCATTTTCAGAAAGGAAGATTAGAAAAGAATTATTGGTTTTACTAGCAAGAGGTAAATCAGATTTTTATAAAAATAGTGAAGCACTGTCACCCAAAGAATGAATTTCCATAAGACTGCCTCTTTTCAGATTTTTAAAATCAAGGTACATTTAGATTCACTTTCTTACAAATATCTATTAGAATTACATGAACACCCTATTTCCTTAAATCGACCGCTTCCATAACTTAATCTCATTTTGCAAGCCTTATAAAATACTGACTACTTTCAAAACTCTTTTAACCTATCTCTAGACTCTTTTATAATTTCACAATCCCTCTTAAGTCTTACATCCCTTTATATACCCTCCCTTAGATATATATAGTAAGCCGCGTTGTTAATAGTAATAAGGCATAGTATAAATAACTGATTCCTTAAAATTAGTCTAAGTCCTATTGAGCTACCTCAGGTAGATTTTAAGGGGTGCCTAACACCTTTAGCTTAGAAGAACAAGAACTCTTACCCATAATCTCACCGGTTAGTAGACCAATAAAAATATAACTTAGTAATTAAATAGGTACCCTAATATACTTTTAAATATTAGGTGACGACTCTCTTTCATCAACAAAAGAGAAACCACAAGTTGAATCCTATCTTAACTAGTGCAAAATAGGGTGCAACAAATTTTATACTCAAAACCATATAATATCTACTAGAATATTTCCAAAATCCAGTGTCATAAGTACATGAGCAAACTAGTAGAATATACAAAACTCACTAAGAACTACTGTCTGAAAAAAAAAGACAGAAATGATAAAACATAACTAGAGAGGGCTCCGGGTGATGCGGAACGAAACATGGCAAAGCAGCTCACCACTAAGCCTACGGATAATGCGGATACGCACCCGGACGAACTCCAGATGCACCTGCCTCGGAACATGCACAATATGTGCAGAAGTGTAGGGTGAGTAGATAACCAACATGTACCCAGTAAATATCTAGTCTAACCTCGAAGAAGTAGTGATGAGAGGTCGACTTCGAACTTACTAGTGGACAAATACATAATGTACAAGATTATTTAATAGGCACGAAATACAACATCAATGATGGAATAAGAGGCAAATGACCTTTTATCAAATAACAATCAAAAGTCCCTAGATATCACATACTTTGCTCAACAAGTAAGGTTCAACATGTATTTGTAGATCCTCAAGTCATGAAAGACATATCAAGTGTAATTGGACTCCGACTGACAACACGCACGAGTTATGCGGGGTCGTACGGCCCCATCCATAATAATCGTGTACATACACTACCGAGGTCGTACGGCCCGATCGTTGGATGCACCCCATAATATATATATATATATATATAGATAGATAGATGTTTCCGAGGTGTTCGGCTCAATCCACAGGAATAGGGAAACTTCAAATTTCGAATTTCATATTTACAACTTCGAGGTAAGCCCATGAAAGAATATAATTTCCATCAATAATTAAACATCCCGCCAAATCTCTAGTAATGAAGCTCGATTTAACATAATCTTTAATCAAGTTTACTTAAACTAGCAGGTTGAGTCCAAATAGTGCAAGTAATAGCATAATAAAGGCCTATGTCTACTCGGACATAACATGAATTTTAGCTACGCATGGACTCTCGTCACTTTGTGCATATGTAGCACCCACAATTTGTAGCAAATTTACAATTTAAACACCTATGGGGTTAATTCCCTCATACAAGGTTAGTCAAGAGACTTACCTCGTTCCAAGTCCATTTTCCAGTCCACAAATCACTTTAAAAGCCTCAAGTCGGTGTTGAATAATTCGAACTAGCCAAAGTTTCTACAAACTAATCAATAATAGCTCAAAAGTTCATAATTTAACGATTAGAGTGATTATCCAACCCAACTTGGAAGGTTCCTAAAATTCACCCCAGCACGTGCCCGGATTTCGGAAATTTTCGTAAATAAGTGTTAACCATAACCTCACGAACACAAATATATAATTTTTAGCCAATTCCATAATCATTTTCATGGTCTAATCTCATTTTTATCAAAATTTAGGTTTTTCAACCAAAATTCTAATATTTCCACAATTTACATGTTAAAATCTACCCATAATTTATGTATTAAGCTCACATTATATCGAAATCACTTACCTCCAATATCTAGGTAAAAATACCTCTATACAAAGCTCCAAAATCGGCTAACAAATGAGAGAAGTGAAGGAAATAAGCCAAGTCCTGAATTTTAAAAGACACACTGCCCAAGTCTTCCTTCTTCGCGATCACGGACAAGCTATTGCAATCGCGAAGGCAAAAGTCGCGAACCTAGAAAAAGTCCTCTTTGCGATCGCGAGAAGCCACTCGTGAACACGATGCACTAAGCCTCCTACTCACCGTGAACATGTGACTCCACTCACAAACGGGAAAGGCAACAGAGCTGCCAAGGCCCAAGCCTAGGTCTTCTATGCGAACGTGAGGAGTCGTCCGTGAACGCGAAGGCCACTGGTTCCAAACCTTTGCGAATGCGACCCTTTCTTCACGAAGTCGAAGAGAAAAAGTGTCCAATCCCCAAATCCTTCATCGTGAACGCGAGTGACCTTCCGCGTTCACAAAGAAGGAAACCAGAACCAGCACACCAGCAGTTTTAGACTTAGCTCCGGGCAGTCCGGAACGCATCCGAGCCCCCCGGGACCCCGTCCAAATGTACCAAAAAGTCTATAAACATAATACAAACCTGATCAAATCCTCGGAACATGTAAACCAACATCAAAACTAAGAATCGCACCCCAAAATCAAATTGAATCAACTTATGAACTTCAAACTTCTTAACTAGTTCCGAAAGCACCGAATCATACTTAGACTACTCGGAATGGCACCAAATTTTATGTACAAGTAAAATGTTGACTCAAGTCAAACTTGGCAATCATAGGCCACTATTAACGAACTAGGTTTTCCGATGTCAATCTGAATCCTTCCAAACCTAAACCAATATAATTTCAATCTGAATCGTTCCAAACCTAAAGCAATATAATTTCAATCCAAATCATTCCAAACCTAAACCAATAGAAAGAGAAATGATCAGTGGGGTCGTTACGCTAATTTTATCCTCCGTTAAAATTTGGAGTCATCCATATTCCAGTTGTTACAATATAATTTTTGCTTGAAATTCCCCGTAGTCAGTAATAAACCTAATAACTTAATATTGTTTTAGTAATACAGAATTCTATACTAGAGTTACTTTTACTTGGATAGGGTAAAATTGGTTAGCGACAAGTGGATGGATTACAATGTGACATGTGTAACTGCAGACAACTAATATATGAGTTAGTGAATAGTTGACATCGTATACAAACATGAGCTCGGTACTGTATAAATTTTGAAGGCATGGACAGGGATAACAAAGGTTTGAAAGGAAGACATCGGTTGGAAAAGACATCATTCAATGAACAACCATTACAAAGAATCTCTGTATTTATAGCCAACCGTTGTCGCGCCCCGTTTTCTCGCAAGAGAGGGCTTCGACGTGTGACAACTCTTTTAAAGGGTATTAAGAGAGAAGTGTCGCCACCTAACGGTTTTTAAGGTGCATTAGGGCGCCTATATGCAATGAACTCTGTTTGACTAGTCAACGCCACCAAAGATTACCTCAAAGAGAATGTTTTAGGCACCCTTCGAGGTCCACAACTGTAGGTCCCCGCCGAACTTTAGACTATGTGGATTATGTAATTAAGCTAGGTGATCAAATAAATAGAAGGGAAATTCAGAAATTGTAGAGTCTTATTAAAATATATGAGAATTAGTACAGTCTTAATAACTACAAAGGTACAAACTGTATTGATCTATGTTAAATGTCTAAGTGTGAATAACACGCACATAAAAGGAAGGGGGTCCTAAGTTTTTTAGCCTAAATAATCACCCTGTGCAACATAAACAATACTTCGCAACACCTTTAAGATAAGGGTTGCTCATATTATTCAGCGGGCACAGACTATAATCTCTTGCGTTCTAATTCAATTCTAAGTCGTACCCTATGCGTGCACTACCCGTCCCATGTCTATGGTCCAGGAGGCTTTGGACCTACTATTAGATAGTTCTAGACTCAACTCAACTGCTCAAAATAATAAAGCTGGGTGACAATCAAAACAAATAGGACTTCACATAAATAACAGAAAAGGCTCAAGTTTACCTCCTCATATAGGCTCTGATGCACGTCGCCGATTAGGAGGAAATTTATGACTTATACCAACTATATTCAAATTAGTTAAACGGACAGCTATAGATAGGCTGGTTTGGAGTTAAGGCATGTTAAATTGTTCAAGACCTATGGGCATGGTTTCTATATTATTTGAACCACTCATCAATTAGTGGGAATTCCTATAAGCAGAATTTCTAGGTGACCAGTTTTGACGAAGAAGCTATTTAATACATAGTTCTTATTAAAAAAATCCTATTGTCATGCTTTCTATGTGCGTAGTAGCATCCTATAGACATGATCTCTAAACGATTCATGTCTGGGCAGTGAAGTAGTTGAGAATGCGGAATTCAATTGCCTCTATAAGCATGTGTTCTAGATGGGCTGTATGACAAAAGGAGGATAGCAGCGATGACAACTTGGGTAATCTATATTGGAATTATATGGACATGGTGTCTAGACGAGTCACATATTTGAAAGAAATACCAAAGCATACAGTTTCGCTTGTTTGTATTGATCTCCTATAGGCATAATATCTAGGCGCCAGAAGTCCAATTTAGATCCTATAGCCATGCTATCTAACCAATCAAGTCATCGTATAGACCCTAAGTCATGTTTTCTAAGGGGATAACATTGTGTGCATATAATTTCAGATAATGAGGCATGATGAGCAAACAAACAATTGAGATCCTATAGGCATGATCTCTACCCATTCATATAAAAGATAAAGTATTCCATTTCCCCCTTTTCACTAATTTCCCCATCATTCAGTTTTACAAGTTATTCAGATCATATTGAACAAGCATAGACCCAATTACAAATAGAGAATAACCCAATAACATATCTGGGCCTTCCAGTATCCTTAGAACTTTGCACTGACAGAAAACCCGAACTCCAGATACGAACATTGCATTTCAAATCTCCGGTACCGATGTAGGCCCAACATACTAGGCCCAAATGAATAACTTACTTACCTAAAGGGATGCCAAATTCAGCCGCACAAGTGACAAAATACTCATGGGATTGATTAGCAACTTTCCTACTTAACTCCAAAGGCTATAACTAATCAGCATTCTAGCTGAAACACATGGACAAGAATATACAAAATACAGCCAATTTCACAAGGCAGACTCATGCTTGCATTTTCGGAAACAAAGATAAAGTAACAGAATTGACCATCATAGGATAGTGAACTATTTCAAAAGAGTTTCAAAAGTAAACTGATTTAGAACTATCCTAAAAGAACCTTAGACACGAGATTTAAACATGAAAAACTAATAGAGTCATAGACAAGGACAAGTAGAACATAACCTTCACATGAAAATTTTAACATGAAAGCTTAGTGAAGACAACATAATAAAACAGATTCATGATCGAGCAATCACTTAGTTGAGAATGAGAAAACTTTAACATGTTGAGTATCAATTACTATACCAAAAAAACTTTTAGTAAGCAAAAACATGTCAACTTCACACCAATCGAACAGGCAAGCATCAAACCTTATGCTAGTTGGTCACATATAGGAGAAAATGTTGGTTATGATATTTACTCTAAGGTTCTCGATTGATACTGAGGAACACAAGATTGAGCAAGTCAGGAACACATAGAGTTACAAATAGCATGGGAAAAGATCATAGCTGACAGTAGAATTCCATAAAGACAACAGGTTAGGCATGAATGTCTCAACAGGAATTAGAACACATTCTGGGTATGAATTGGTTATTCATAATACTACAGGACAAGGCAAGAAAACAAACTCAAAATAAGCAACAGTAATAAGCATTCGAGCACATAAATTAGCAGGCAGGCTTAAGTAGGCAGAATCAAGATAATAAATAGGCAAGTCGAACCACTAGAAGGCATAGAGCCTTAAGAAGAGCTTCAAAACATATAATGGCAGGTGATTTATACAAATTCTTAGAGACATAGATATGCAGAACAGGAATAAAAACAGAAAGAAAATGAAATTGCAAGAGTCATAGATACATTACCAGTTACAGAAGAACAAGTAAACAAGAAGAGTAATTTTAGCAACACTTCAGTGTTAATAGCAAACGAACAGTATAACCCAGAAATCTCGGTGTGTCAGATCCCAAGGGTTTCGAATGAACTCCGGGCAGTGTTCACACTGAAAAAGTTTCGAGAATTGAATTTTGTGGCCTTGGCTTTTAGTCGGCCAAGAGCCAAAGTTCAGAACAATAAAGAATGAGAGAATAAGAGAGTAATAGTAGTTAATTTTAGTGAATCCGCTCTCCTCAAAGGGAATTAGGGGAGGGGTTTATATAGTGGTAGAATCAGGCAAATAAACAAGGAAAGAATTCAAGTAAACACGAACAAAAAGAGTACAATCTCGCATGCAAATCAGTAAAGTAACTGGAAAGGAAAGAAATCAAATTCCAAACCTTAGTTAAGGTTTAATACTCAAAAATCGACCAACTGGTATGAAGAATCATGCTTTTCTTCATGTATATGGACGAGATATTGTCCAAATCTCCAAGATTGAGGTTGATTGCCATCCGATATAGAGGTGGTATTTGCCAAAATTGGGCAAATACCTGAGTAATACCATAACCGTGTGACCAATAGCAAAGAACCCAGATATGGTAAGCAAATAATGGTAAAATCCCATTATCAGCGGGTTTAGGAGAGGGAGTTAAGGGGAGGTGGCTAGGGTTCTACAGAAGAGAGAAAGGGAGGGTTGAGAGCATTTAGGGGCGGCGGCTAGGGAAAATGGGTTAGGGTTTCAGGGGTTGGTTAATAAAAAAGGATGGAGTGATTGTAGACCGTTGATCTTGAAAGATCAGCGGTTAGGATTAAGGAATAGGCGGGGCGGGTCGTCCAACGGGTCGCTACCGGGTCATTTTAAAGCGGGTCATTTGGTTTGGGATTCTAAGGCTTAATGGAGATGGGCCAGCTTGTTTGGGCCTTTATTTGGTCCAAGATTAGCTCAAAATTTGGGTTACAAATTAAATACACGAGATTCATCAAATAAATTATAAAAATGATTAGTAGATAATAAAAAATATTATTTATGCAATAAAATAATTAAAAATAATAGCTTAATATTATAAAAATATAAGAAATGCTTTTTTAGTATGAATTATATAATAAATTCAATCATGTATAAAATATAGGTTGTTATTGCAAAATTATGTAAAATTTCTTTAAAGTACAAAATATAATTATATAAAACAAAGTAAAATATTATGAAGCATATATATGGAAGCGAATAATAAATTTGGATGATTCAGTCATCACAAAATAATTTAAAGGGGTAATTAGTAAATATTCAAGTGACTTAAATGCAAGAAAATCGATTTTAAAACTTTAAAAATTATAAACATTATAGAAAATACTTGTGTAACTCTTGTAAATTAAGTAATGATGTAAAATGATATTTTGATGGTATATATACTATTTGAAAAAATATGAGGGCAAAATTGGGTATTAAGAGCTGCCCCTCTTTACCCGGGAATCATGAAAGAGTTATCGGGTAAAGAAAATGATGATCAATTTTGTCCGAAGTGAGTGAGGAATGATGTACTTTGAAAAAAAAATGGGGGCCAAACCCTGGTTCTTGAGTTTCCTACATATCCATGGTGCTACGGGAATCAGATTGTGTGTAGTTCTGGATCCAACGGCGAACCAAACCGAAGGAGTTGTTATAAGAGTGGTCATATGTTTCGAAAAAGATTGTTTGGGTAGGATAGTGTCGTAGGTAACGGATAATTTAGGTGGAGCTATGAATGCGAATTTGAACATTGCAAATATTTGAGGTAAATGTTTGGGCGGTTACGGGACAAAGAGTAAACAATTGCTGATTGTCGGCTACGTTTGAGATAGTCAAAGGATATGAATGTTGTGAACGGAAACCAGAGCGAGAATTGCTTCTATTTGTAGAACGGTTACCTCCCGAGTTACCTGCAAAACTTAAAACACGATACACGTGAATATATAGGGTTATTGCAAAATTTAAACATGATGCAAATTCCCTTTGGACCATGAGGGTTGTTTTCGGATGATGAAGATGATGTCCTTAGACCATGACGTCCTAGGCCATGAAGTGTATGATAAGGGATTTGCAGGCCATGGAATGGTGTCCTCGGGCTATGAGGATGGTGCCTCCGGACTATGACGCCTTTAAATAATGATATGAAATTTTGAGAGATCCTCAGGCCATGGCATGGTGTCATCAGGCTCTGAGGATGGTGCCTTTGGACTATGACGCCTTCGAACAATGATATGCAACTTTGAGAGATCTTCAGCCATGGCATGATATCTTCGGGCTATGAGGATGATGCCCTCAGACTATGACGCCTTCGAACATTATGGAGATGTTTCAGCCCATGAAATGCAAGTATGCGGTAATATCAATCGTTTGATAGAGGAGACAGCCGATGCTTAGTCATATGCGAGAACGAGACAAGACAAGGCTTAGTCTTGTATGAGATGAGAGCAGTTCTTAGCTCGATGCAAAGAGTGGAGGTAATGCTTAGTCATATGCAAGGAAAGGCAGTGGAGGCAATGCTTAGTCTCATGCAAAGAATGGAGACAGTGTTTAGTCTCATGCAATAAAAAGAAATGCTTGGCCTTATGCAGCATAGAGGCAGTGGTTAGCCTCACGCAAAGAATGGAGACAGTGCTTAGTCTCAAGCAAGGAAGGCAGTGCTTAGCCTTATGCAATGTGGAGGCAGTGCTTAGCCTGGAGACAGTGCTTAGTCTCATGAAAGGAAAGGCAAAGCTTGGCCTTATGCAGTGTGGAGGCAGTCCTTAGCCTCACGCAAAGAATGGAGACAGCGCTTAGTCTCATGCAAGGAGAGGCAGTGCTTAGCCTTATGCAGTGTGGAAGCAGTGCTTAACCTCACGCAAAGAATGGAGACAGTGCTTAGTCTCATGCAGGGAAGGCAGTGCTTAGCCTTATGCAGTGTGGAGGCAGTGCTTAGCCTTACGCAAAGAATGGAGACAGTGCTTAGTCTCATGCAAGGAAGACATTGCTTAGCCTTATGCAATGTGGAGGCAATGCTTAGCCTCATGCAACGTGAGGGCAGTGTTTACCCCTATGTAAGGAGTAGAGACAATGTTTAGTCTCATGCAAAGGAAGGCAGTGCTTAGCCTTATGCAATGTGGAGGCAGTGCTTAGCCTCATGCAAGGTGAGGGCAGTGTTTAGCCTATGCAATGATAAGGGTAGTGTGTAGCCCTATGCAAGAAAAGCAATGACTAAGTACGAGAGGATAAAGCATTTATTAGCTTGACGTGTTTGCGTTTGGCGTCTTTTGTCGTCATGAAGATAGTGATCTTGTTATGTGTATGTATTTGCGGCCATTCCTGTTAAGCTCATTGTGCCTCCGTCCAAAGAAAAATCGTGAGTTTTGCGGGGAAAGGTTGGTTCGTGCTCTCGATTCCTTGCTTTGCTTTGCTTTTGCTCTTGTCTGGGGGTCCTGCTTGAGTCACCCCGGGTATCGTCTGGCTGCTATAAATAAAAATAAAGTATTCGAAAAACATGCATTTTTGATAAACTGCTTGTATAAAAATGTAATTATTTTGAAATATGTGATAATGCATGAGAGTAGATAATTTGTTGAATTGATGACTGTGACACGCTTTTGAGACATTGCGACTTCCTTAACTCTCTGAATTTTGAGGATCCTCCTAAAAATTCTGCCCCAGTTTAAAATGCGTACTTCTGGAGATACATTCCTTGGCGGTTCCGAACATAATGAAATCAGGCAAATTCGAGTTCTTGCCCCAGTTTCTGACCATAGGGGGATGAGGATTTTATTATGATGTGACCGAACCCACAGGGCTGCCTACGCATCCCCTTTTAAACGGGAATCAGGTCAAGTGTAGTTCCGTTACATCAAATAGAAAGTGCAAACATAATCTTAAACATAGTATCTCTTGGCTCTGAATTGATCGTTTTTGGCCAAATCTCTCCATCCATTTCTGCAAGTATAAGGGCTCCTACTATTAACATTCGATGAACCATATAAGGGCCTTGCCAGTTGGGTGAGAATTTCCCCTTTGCTTCATCCTGATGCCGGAAGATCCGTTTTAACGTAAATTGCCCCGGTATGAATTGCCTTGACCTGACCTTTTTATTGAAAGCCCTTACTATTCTGTTCTGGTAGAGTTGACCGTGACACACTGCATTCATTCTTTTCCCATCAATGAGAGCTAGTTGTTCTTACCATCTCCGTACCCATTCTGCGTCGCTGAGCTCGGCTTCTTGTATGATTCTTAAGAAAGGGATTTCCACTTCGGCGGGAAAAACAACTTCAGTACCACAGACCAGTAGGTAGGGAATTTCCCCAGTTGAGGTACGAACTGTGGTGCGATACCCGAGAAAAGCAAACGGTATCTTCTCGTTCCATTGTTTGTAAATATCTACCATTTTCCGCAATATCTTCTTGATGTTCTTGTTGGCGGCTTCTACGGCTCCGTTCATTTGTGGCCTGTTTGATATAGAGTTCCGATGCTTGATCTTGAATATTTCACACATGCCTTTCATCAAGTCACTGTTGAGATTGGCGGCATTGTCAGTAATGATTGACTCAGGTACTCCAAATCGACAAACGATGTGGTCTCGAACAAAATCTACTACTACCTTTTAGTTACGGCCTTATAGGATGCGGCTTAAACCCATTTCGTGAAGTAGTCTATAGCCACCAGAATGAACTTGTGTCCGTTTGAAGCAGCGGGTTTAATTGGTCCGATGACATCCATACCCCAAGCAGAGAAGGGCCAGGGCGAACTTGTTGCATTGAGTCGTTGGGTGGCACTCGTATCATATTAGCATGTATCTGGCATTGGTGACACTTTTGAACATATTTGATGCAGTATGTTTCCATAATCATCAAGAAATACCCTTCTCTTAATATCTTCTTGGCCAGATGAAACCGTTCATGTGGGGTCCACAAGTTCCAGCATGTATTTCCTCGAGCAATCTAGACGGCTCCTTGGCATCGACGCATCACAATAATCCCAAATAAGGAGTCCTTCTATACAGAATTCCGCCACTTCGGAAGAAATGGTTGGCCAATCTTCGAAGCGTGCGTGTCTAAGTGTGTGTAGTGTGCTCTAGATATTCTCCCTTTTCTAAGTATTCCATGATGTTGTGGAACCACGGATTTCCGTCAATTTCCTCCTCACCATGAGCACAATAAGCTGGCTGATTATGAATTCTTACTGTGATAGGATCGATGAAATTCTTGTTTGGGTGTTGTATCATGGAGGATAAAGTGGCTAATGCATCTGCAAACTCATTCTGAATCCTTGGAACATGTTTGAACTCTATCTTTGTGAATATCTTGATCAGCTTTTGTACACAGTGCAAGTATGGCAATATTTTGGTGTTTTTCGTAGCCCATTCTCCTAGAACCTGGTGCACCAATAGATTTGAATCTCCGATTACCAGCAACTCCTGAATGTTCATATCAATGGCCAACCTAAGTCCCAGGATGCAGGCCTCATATTCTGCCATATTGTTGGTGCACGAAAACCTAAGTTTTGCGGATATCGGATAGTGTTGACCGGTTTCTGATACTAAGACAGCTCTGATACCCACTCTTTTGAAGTTTGCTGCTCCGTCTAAGAACATCCTCCAAACATTGTATGCCTCAGTAATATCTTCTTCTAAAAATGATACCTCCTCATCGGGAAAATACATTTTCAATGGTTCGTATTCTCTGTCTACGAGATTTTCTGCCAAATGATCCGCCAATGCTTGCCCTTTGACTGCCTTCTGAGTTACATAGACGATATCAAACTCACCCGGCAATATCTGCCACTTTGCTAATTTACCCGTAGGCATGGGTTTCTAAAAAATATATTTAGCTTATCCATCCTTAATATGAGGTATGTAGTGTATACACAGAAATAATGTCTCAACTTCTGGGCTATCCATGTCAAAGCACAGCAAGTGCATTCCAACAAAGAATACCTGGCTTCGTAAGGCTTGAACTTCTTGCTTAGATAATATGTCGCCTGCTCCTTCCTTCCTATTTCATCATGTTTTCCTAGAATGCAACCAAAAGCCCCATCCAACACAGACAAATAAAGCAGCAGAGGTTTTCCTGGTTCTGGTGGGACCAACACGGGCGATTTAGATAAATACTCCTTGATTTTTTTCGAAGGCTTTCTGGCATTCCTCAGTCCATCTTGTTGCAGCATCTTTCCTCAGCATTCTGAAGATTGGCTCACATATCACCGTTGATTGTGCTATAAAGTGGCTGATATAATTGAGGCGCCCTAGAAAACTCATCACATCTTTCTTATTATTTGGTGGTGGCAAGTCTTGGATAGCTTTGATTGTTAACGGGTCTAGCTCAATACCTCAGCAGCTAGCGATGAAACCTAACAATTTTCCAACAGGAACTCCGAATGCACACTTTGCAGGGTTCAACTTCAAGTTGTATTTTCGAAATCGATCGAAAAATTTCTTCAAGTCTGCTATGTGATCCGAACTCCTTTTAGATTTGATGAAAACATCATCCACGTACACCTCTATTTCCTTGTGTATCATGTCATGGAAGATAGCCGTTATGGCCCTCATGTAGGTGGCCCCAGCATTCTTTAAACCAAACGGTATCATTTTGTAACAATATATTCCCCATGGTGTGATAAAGGCAGTCTTTTCGGCATCCTTTTCATCCATCCAAATCAGGTGGTATCCTACGAAGCAATCCACAAAGGATTGGAGTTCACGCTTGGCACAGTTGTCAATCAGTATGTGTATGTTAGGCAGCGGAAAATCATTTCAAATCTCGGTAATCGACACATACTCTAACTTTCCCATCTTTCTTTGGAACTGGCACAATGTTGGCCAACCAGGTCGAGTATTCGATCATTCGAAGAACCTTGGCTTTGATTTTCTCGGTGACCTCCTCTTTTATCTTCAAACTCATATCTGGCTTGAACTTCCTGAGCTTCTGCTTCACCGGTGGACACATGGGATTGATGGGTTGCTTGTGAGCTACTATGGATGTGCTTAAACCAGTCATATCGTCGTAGGACCATACAAAGATGTCTTCATACTCCTTTAGGAATCTCATATACTCTTCTTTCTCTGACGGTGATAGATGAATGCTTATACGTGTTTCCTTGACTGTTTCGGAATCCCCTATGTTAACAGCCTCGGTTTCCTCCAAATTAGACTTTTGTTTGTTTTCAAAATTCTCTACTTCTTTGATGATTTCCTCAGGTATTATATCATCTTCTAGATTTTCTGAATCACTGTCCTTATGTGGCATTGTCTCATTACAGGTCACAATCATAGGTTCATCAGGATATCTAATAACTATGCTGAAAAGAATGTAGATAGATAATGATAAATATTAAAAGCAATAATTCTTTAAAAAACTTTTAAAATGCCAACAAGTACGACTCGATGGCTCGAGTAATTATTTCAAACAAAATACTAAAAATGTCATAAATACTCAAAACTATTTGAAAATAATTCATGCTAATTTGCCAGGCTACCCAGGAACTCGGTGAGCCCGGGATGGTGCAGCGGTCCAGTTCTTGAGAACAGCTCCTTCTTCCATGGTTTGAATAGTAAGGTCTTCCTCTTCCTCCTCCTCAACAATGGCGCTGCAGTCCATGTCTTCTTCATCTAGAAACAGCTTCCTCATGCCGGCCAAAATCTCATCTTCCTCAGACCCCCATATCATGTCAGCCTGATGGAATGTCTGGTGCAAAGGTGGTAGGGTTGTTCCAGCGGATAATAAGGGGCACGCCACGGTAGTGTCCGATCCTGATATTCTTTCCATGTGTATTCATATCCGAGTCCGAAGGTCATGCCATGATACTGTGGTTGTACGGGTTTGGTGATCCCTAGAAGCTTTTTGCCAAGACCCTTGTCTGGTTCATATCCTGTCCATAGCAATATGCTTTCTATCTTCTTGCTCCACCATCGGTCCTTTTCAATTGCGTTAACCCGTTCAACGCGATGATATGTTTCTCCCCCCAACTTCTATCTTTTTTTGATGACTGGAACGATCTGATTGGTGTAGATGGGGTTGCTCCCATCTCCATGAATGATCACTTCCTGATGATTCCACTCGAATTTCACAACCTGGTGCAGAGTGAAGCCACTGCCCCGGCTGCATGTATCCATGGCCGTCTCAACAATAGATTGTAAGTAGCAGATATACTAGCACTTGGAAATCAACATCAAACCAGGTCGGACCCACCTGTAGATTGAGGTTGATTTCTCCGATAGTGGCTCTCTGAGATCCATCGAATGCCTTCACATTCATGCTTCCTATTTGTATCTCGTGCAGGCCTTTACCTAATCTTTTTAGAGTGGTCAGTGGACATATATTAAGACTCAAACCTCCATCTATCAAGACCCTGGCAATGAACTTATCTTCGAATTGCACTGTGATAAGCAACGCCCTATTGTGACTCAATCCTTCTGGTGGAAATTCATCTTTGTGGAAAGTAATTTTATGGCTCTCCAATACATTTCTGACCATGTTAGCCATCTCTCCACTAGTGATTTTGGCGGGTACATAAGCTTCACCCAACACCTTCATCAAAGCATTCCTGTGCCCGTCTGAGTTTTGCAACAGTGATAAGATGATATCTGAGCAGGAGTTTTGTTCAAGTAGTCAACAACAGAGTACAACCTTGCTTGTATCTTCCTCTAGAGATCGTCAGTGCCAGTCTCCACAACAAGCAGCTTAGGTGCATCTTCTTTACTCGTTCCTCTCATATTCTCAGGTGTGTAAACTCTGCCAGTCCTAGTCATACCTTGCGCGGCACTTGTTTCTTCCATTTTGGCTTCTCCCTTTCTCCTTGCTTCCGCAACATAATCCCACATAATAGCATCATACTCGTAAGATGGTGTTGGAGCTACCATTACAGTGAAGGGTGTAGCTACCTCAACTTCTAATGGCGCATAGGTTTGAACCACAACTGGCGTGAGGGTAACCGGAGATGTTTTAGGAGCGTCTCCCTCTCGAATGAGTCCAATGGACCCTTCCTGATCCCACTCCTCATCAGTTTCTATCATGTTCACCCCCTCACCTCTATGATCCGGAAGAGGGTTATTGTGAACATTTGGTGCAGCTTCCTTTGCTTGTATAACTTTAGTGTCGATCAGCGTCTGAATTTTGTCTTTCAACATGCGGCACTCCTCAATGGTATGACCCTTTATGCCTGAATGATAAGCACATGTTTTGTTGGGGTTGATCCATTGGGAGGGATTTTCCACAACAACAGCAGGAATAGGGGTGATGTAACCAGCGGCCTTCAGTCTCTCATACAGTTAGGCTATGGGTTCAGCAATTGGGGTGTACTGTATGGGCAGTCTGCAGTCGAAATTAGGACGTGGCTTTGGGTAGTTTTGGCGGGCAGGTGGAGGTGAATGGTAATATGCAGGTTGAGTGTCGTAGGTATGATAGGTGGTGGCAGGGTATTGGTATTTTGGGGGTGAGGGTTGATATGTTGATGGAGGTGTTTGGTATGTGAGGGGAGACTTAGGGCCCTGGGCTACCATCACAGAACCCACTTCTTTCTTCTTTGAAATACCTCCTGATTGCAAAGCTTTATTCGTGGCCTGCAGTGCCTCGAAATTGGTTACCATCCCATTCTTAATTCCTTCTTCTATTCTTTCTCCTAGCTTGATGATGTTAGAGAACCTGTGATTTTTGATGACCATCAACCTTTCGTAATACTGTGGATCTTGAGCTCCAAAAAAGAACTTCTTCATTTGTTCTTCTTCAAGTGATGGCCTTACCTTCGCGGCCTCTGATCTCCAACGAGTAGCATATTCGCAGAAGGTTTCTGTCGGCTTCTTTTTGAGGTTTTGAATGTAGAAAACGTCTGGCGCATTTTCCATGTTGACCTAAATCTATCCATGAAATATGATACCATACTCACCTAATTGACCCACTTCTTTGGTTTTGAATGAGGTACCAAGACAAAACGTCCCCTGTAAGGATTCGCATGAATAGCTTCATGCAGATTTATTCATTTTTACCCACTCATACAAGCTTGTCGCAATATGTTCTCAGATGCACCTTCGGATCACCAGTACCATCAAACATTTCGAACTTGGGAGGTTTGTAACCCTCTGGAAGTTCCACATCCAGCTGAATGCACAGGTCCTCATAGTTTAGACCTTCAACGCCTTTCCCCCTACAACACTCTGGACTCTCCCTGTGATCTTCTTGAGTTGGGTATGTATAGGGTTCGCTGTGGGGTATGGGGTACGGTTTCCACATATATCGATTTCTTTGATGAATTCCCGTAACTTGGGTATATGGGTGGTCATTGGTTGAGTTTTAGGGATCGGGAGTGGGTTGTGGTGCGTTTTGGGGAGTGTGATAAGTGGTGGTTTACGGGTATTGAGTTGGATGATGGTGGTGTTGTTGAGGGGTTGGCACTGAAGGCGGGTTAAGGTTTTGGGGAGGTGCAGGATTATGATACTGGTATTGTGCGGGAGGATTCGGAACTATGGGTGGTGGATTCTGATTTTGTGCTTTTTGTGGTGGTGTTTGGTTCTAGGTAGTCAGGTTTTGCTGGTTGATGTCAGGAACATTGAGAGAGAGGGAGAGGTTTGCCAAATTTCGGACCTGCTCAAGCTCGCCCTGTAATTCCAAGATTTTCTATTCCAAACGTAAGACCAACTCATTCTACCCCGGGGTACTTTTGCCATCTGAAGTTTCAACATTTTCCATTATAGTACCATTGTCTTTCCTGTTACTGCTTAAATAATCCATTTTCTCTTTGCCCTTGCTTTTAATTTTCAGGTCGCTAGGTGGAGGAGGAGGTAGAGGACCTCTAGATCTAGTGTGGTATGTTGATGATGCCAGTATGCACGAACCAACCTTTGGGAATGGAAATAATCAAAAAAGAAAGAAAAAGCAAAAAGAAAACCAAGTCAGTAAGGTGAAATAAAAGTGTGTTCGCAATATTTAAACATGTTCCACAAAATCATGTAATAATTCGCGTTGTAATTTGGGGGACCTCATTGTGCTTGAGGTAGGCCTAAGAGACACATAGACTTGGAGAAATTGATGCCAAATTTGCTTCATTTCATTAATGCGAAAATAGGCCAAACAAACTTTCACTAAATTGATAATAATAATAAAGTCACTAATGGCATCAAGCCTTATTACATCGAAACCTAATCTAAGCTAGAACGCAGTAAAGAACATTATCTCCTAATCTACTAGGTCCCTGGAGGACCTTTCCATGCTTGGCTCTTTTGACCCCATCAATCAAGTTTCCCAAGTCGCGTATATCCAACAGTAAGTAAGCTTTTTGCTGGATTCCTTCCTTCATCGTTGTTCATGCCTTGACAATCCGAGAGTCTCTTTCTCATCTTCCCTTCCAGTTCCATCAGTCCTTGTTCCAAGTATTCTTGGTGGCAATCTCTTTCCATTCCCTTATCGCCTCCATGTTCACTTTGTGTTGCTCCAGATGTTTAGCTTCAGACTCGAGCACCCTTTTGCGCAGCCTTTTATGCTTAACCTGTGCCTCAGCCACTTTATCTATGACCCTATCCTTCAGATTAACTCCCGGTTTGATGTCTCCCGCTACGTCGTCTTCTAGCCACGACAGATAGTAGTACATATGACCGGCGTGGTACCTGTCTGGCTCAATAGTTTCTCCTTCCACAATGATCTTTTGGTTCCACATGTGTTGTGTTTCAAATTTGAACGGAATGACATCTCCCTTGAAATTTGCCTTGTACCGGATCACATTGGAAACCCGAGGTATGACTTGTTTTCTTTCGGCTTGTCTCATTACCCTTATAGGAGCGTAAAGGTGGATACCTCGCAGCCCGATCAGCACCAAGTGAGTAGTCCCTTTCGACTGATGATGAACTCACTACTAGAAAACCATTCAATCATCCAATGCACTTGTTCGTCTGTCAGATTGCTGAAGAAACGCACCCAACATACAGCATTTCTAGGCTTTGCAAACCTGTCTGGAACAAATGTCATTTTCTTTGGGTGGTGGTTGGCTATATAGTCATTTAGTGGCCTTCGCAGAAGCTGTTGACGATACTCGCCCCTCTGAAAGTGTTCCAGCAGCCAGACTTGTAGCAATAGATTACAACCCTCAAAGTGTCCAAATACTTGCTTGCACCGATCTAGAGCACGGTACATTTCAGCTAAGATCATTGGGATGATAGTATAAGTTTGTCCTTCGGTACCATCTATTAAGGTCCTGGCAACCATGGCTAAACGAGTATGAATCTTTCCTCCTTTCATTGGAAATATCAACAAACCCAAGAAGCAGACAATGAACACATAAACCCAGTATTGCACCCATCCCAAAGAAGTAATGGCTAGTTCAACATGATGAAGACGATATGACTTGCTATGCCCATAACGCTCGTAAAGAAACTCAAAAGGGATGTATGATTTCTTTAGAAAGAGCAGTTCGTCATTCTTATTAAAACTTAACTTTGTCAGAAAACCGCGGGGAGTACGATTCTCTGGTACAAGTAATCCCGGACTATCCCAAGGCAACTTGGCGAAACCTCCTATTTCTTCTAGGAGAGGAGTCATTTATATATTGCCAAATCGGAAAACAGCTCTTTTCGCGTCTCAGAACATGGTGGCGGCCTCGATCAGTTCCCTATTTGGTTGAATGTTTAATAAAGATGGCAGGTCACCAAGTACTCTCCTCACATGATTCTTGTCACAAGGCGCAAGGTCTTTCCACCAGTCAAGTAGCAAAAGCGGGATATTCTGACCATATCGAACCTTGGGATGTCGTGCTTCATTTTCTGCAATCAAACAAGGGTTGGCCCTATCCCCCTCCAGATTTGACTACTCACGCAATAATGATCAACACATTGGCACATTTTCTCCAAGTAATGCACATAATATGATGGTGTCCATGGGGACTGTGATTATTCTGTCGGACTTTGGACAAGGCTCATCTTAGCAGGTTGTCACGTTAACAACGTTTCAACCCGTATTTAGCATGATGCATGTACATTTTAAATTAGAGTAGGGCTTCTAAAAGGGTCTAAACTGGTACTCCCAAGTGGACAACTTGAGAGGGAAAGGTGCGGGACCGTCGACTGCACCGCTGATCGACTAGTCTACCACAAGTAAGCCTTTCCGATTTAAAAAGGGTGATTTCAGGAAAGTGCGAACACTCATCAAGCACCGCTATGTTGATAATTGGCACGAGTGGAGGTATGATGCGGAGCATGCTTTATGCAAAAATAATAACACATTGCCAAGTATTTGCATGATAAAAGTACGTAAAAGCAGTAAATAAAATAGCAAAAGTGAACATGAAGAGAAAAGAAAAGAAAGACAAAAGAGAGAAGCCAGTTTAGTTCAAAATAATGTGCGAAAACGTTATGAAGCAAGTAGGGAAATAGGGATGATAAAGTCATAATATAGCAGTCTTAGATAATATGAAGGAGATGGAGAGAGGTCATACATGTCATAGCAATTTAAAACAAAATAAAGGAGAATAAGGGAAGAGATGTGCACATCATAGTAGTTTAAAGCAAATAAAGGTGAATAAGGAAAGGGATGTGCATGTAATAGCAGTTTAAACCAAATAAAGGTGAATAAGAAAAGGGATGTGTATGTAATAGCAGTTTAAAACAAATAAAGAAAGTAATCCACATAAGTCAAGTTCATTATGGTAAAAACTGAAGTTTCTCCAGCAGAGTCGCCATGTTGTCGCGCCCCGTTATCTCGCGAGAGCGGGCTTCGACGTGTGACAACTCTTTTAAAGGGTATTAAGTGAGAGGAGTCGCCACCTAACGATTTTTAAGGTGCGCTAGGGCACCTATTTGCAAATAACTCTGTTTGACTAGACAACGCCACCAAAGATCGGGTAAGGGCTTAAATTACCTCAAAGAGAAGGTGTTAGGCATCCTTCGAGGTCCACAACTGTGGGCCCTGGCCAAACTTTAGACTATGTGAATTATGTAATTAAACTAGATGATCAAATAAATAGAAGGGAAATTCAGAAATTGTAGAGTCTTATTAAAACATATGAGAATCGGTACAAGTCTTAATAACTACAAAGGTACAAATTGTATTGATCTATGTTGAATGACTAAGTGTGAATGACATGCACAAAAAGGGAGGGGGATTCTAAGTTTTTTAGCCTAAAGGATAACCTCATGCAACATAAATAATACTTCGCAACTCCCTTAAGGTAGGGGTTGCTCATAATATTCAACGGGCATAGACTATCATCTCCTTCTACCTAGTTACTATTTTGAAGTTGTCTTAAAGGTGTTCTAATTCAATTTTAAGTCATACCCTATGTGTGCACTACCCGTCCCATGTCTATGGCCCGGGAGGCTTGGACCTACTATTAGGTAGTCCTAAACTCAACTCAGGTGCTCAAAATGATAAAGGTAGGCGACAATCAAAACAAATAGGACTACACATAAACAACACAAAAGGCTCAAGTTTACCTCCTCATATAGACTCTGGTGCACTTCGCCAATTAGGAGGAAAATTATGACTTATACCAACTATATTCAAATTAGTTAAACGGACAGCTATAGATAGGCTTGTTTGGAGTTAAGGCATGTTAAATTGTTCAAAACCTATGGGCATGGTTTCGATATTATTTGAACCACTCAGCAATTAGTGGGAATTCCTATATGCAGGAATTCTAGGTGACCAGTTTTGACGAAGAAGCTATTTAATCCATATTTCTTATTAAAGAATCCTATTGTCATGATTTCTATGTGCGTAATAGCATCCTATAGACATGATCTCTAAACGATTCGTGTATGGGCAGTGAAGTAGTTGAGAATGTGGAATTATTCAATTGCCTCTATAGGCATGTGTTCTAGATGGGCTGTATGACAAAAGGAGGATAGCAGCAATGACAACTTGGGAAATCTATATTGGAATTATATGGACATGGTGTCTAGACGAGTCACATATTTGAAAGAAATACCAAAGCATACAGTTTCGGTTGTTTGTATTGATCTCCTATAGGCATAATATCTAGGCGCAAGAAGTCCAATTTAGATCCTATAGCCAAGCTATCTAACCATTCAAGTCATCGTATAGACCCTAAGTCATGTTTTCTAAGGGGATAACATTGTGTGCATATTATTTCAGAGAATGAGGCATGATGAGCAAACAAACAATTGAGATCCTATAGGCATGATCTCTACCCATTCATATAAAAGATAAAGTATTTCATTTCCCCCTTTTCACTAATTTCCCCATCATTTAGTTTTACGAGTTATTCAGACCATATTGAACAAGCATAGACCCAATTACAAATAGAGAATAACCTACTAACCCATCTGGGCCTTCCAGTATCCTTAGAACTTTGCACGGACAGAAGAACCAAACTCCAGATACGAACATTGCATTTCAAATCTCCGGTACCGAAGCAGGCCCAACATACTAGGCCCAAATGAATAACTTACTTACCCAAAGGGATGCCAAATTCAGCCGTACAGGTGACAAAATACTCATGGGATTGATTAGCAACTTTCCCACTTAACTCCTAAGGCTATAACTAATCAGCATTCTAGCCGAAACACATGGACAAGAATATACGAAATACAGACAAGTTCACAAGGCAGACTCATGCTTGCATTTTCGGAAACAAAGCTAAAGTAACATAATTGACCATCATAGGATAGTGAACTATTTCAAAAGAGTTTCAAAAGTAAATTGATTTAGAATTATCCTAAAAGAACCTTAGACCCGAGATTTAAACATGAAAATCTAACAGAGTCATAGACAAAGACAAGTAGAGCATAACCTTCACATGAAAATTTTAACATGAAAGCTTAATGAAGACAACATGACAAAACAGATTCATGATCGAGCAATCACTTAGTTGAGAATGAGAAAACTTTAACATGCTGAGTATCAATTACAATACCAAAAAATCTTTTTGTAAGCAAAAACATGTCAACTTCACATCAATCGAACAGGCAAGCATCAAACCTTATGCTAGCTGGTCACATATAGGAGAAAATGTTGGTTATGATATTTACTCTAAAGTTCTCGATAGATACTGAGGAACACAAGACTGAGCAAGTCAGGAACACAGTAGAGTTACAAATAGCATGGAAAAAGATCATAGCTTACAGTAGAATTCTATAAAGACAACAGGTTAGAAATGAATGTCTCAACTGGAATTAGAACAAATTCTGGGTATAAATTGGTTATTCATAATACCCAGAAATCTCAGTGTGTCAGATCCCAAGGGTTTCGAATGAACCCCGGGCAGTGTTCACACTGAGAAAGTTTCGAGAATTGAATTTCAGTGGCCTTGGCTTTTAGTCGGCCAAGAGCCAAAGTTCAGAACAATATAGAATGAGAGAATGAGAGAATAAGAGAGTAATAATAGTTAATTTCAGTGAATCCGCTCTCCTCAAAGGGAATTAGGGAAGGGGTTTATATAGTGGTAGAATCAGGCAAATAAACAAGGAAAGAAATCAAGTAAACACGAACAAAAAAGAGTAAAATCTCGCATGCAAGTCAATAAAGTAACTGGAAAGGAAAGAAATCAAACTCCAAACCCTAGTTAGGGTTTAATACTCAAAAATCGACCAACTGGTATGAAGAATCAGGCTTTTCTTCGTGTATATGGACGAGATATTGTCCAAATCTCCAAGATTGAGGTTGATTCCCGTCCGATATAGAGGTGGTATTTGCCAAAATTGGGCAAATACCTAAGTAATACCATAACCGTGTGACCAGTAGCAAAGAAACCCAGATATGGTAAGCAAATAATGGTAAAATCCCATTATCAACGGGTTTAGGAGAGGGAGTTAAAGGGAGGCGGCTAGGGTTCTACAGAAGAGAGAAAGGGAGGGTTGAGAGCATTTAGGGGCGGCGGCTAGGGAAAATGGGTTAGGATTTCAGGAGTTGGTTAATTAAAAAGGATGGAGTGATTGTAGACCATTGATCTCGAAAGATCAACGGTTAGGATTAAGGAATAGGCGGGGCGGGTCGTCCAACAGGTCGCGACCGGGTCATATTAAAGAGGGTCATTTGGTTTGGGATTCTGAGGCTTAATGGAGATGGGCCAGCCTGTTTGGGCCTTGATTTGGTCCAAAATTAGCTCAAAATTTGGGTTACAAATTACATATACGAGATTCATCAAAAATAAATTATAAAAATGATTAGTAGATAATAAAAATATTATTTATGCAGTAATATAATTAAAAATAATAACTTAATATTATAAAAATATAAGAAATGGCTTTTTAATATGAATAATATAATAAATACAATCATGTATAGAATATAGGCTGCTATTGCAAAATTATGTAAAATTTCTTTAAAATACAAAATTATATAAAACAAAGTAAAATATTATGAAGCATATATATGGATGAAAGTAATAAATTTGGATGATTGAGTCACCACAAAATAATTTAAAGGGGTAACTAATAAATATTCAAGTGACTTTAATGCAAGAAAATCGATTTTAAAGCTTTAAAAATTATGAAAAATTATAAAAAATACTTGTGTAACTCTTGTAAATTAAGTAACGATGCAAAATGATAATTTGAAAGTATATATTCTATTTGAAAATATATGAGGGCAAAATTGAGTATCAACAACCGCAGCCATCAATGATGGTTTTTTTCTCATTCAAGAAGAGCTTGATTTATGGATCTTATCACCCTAAGTAGGGCTATAAATGGGAGAATTAGTATCATGTCACGACCCTAATTTCCATTCGTAGGATATCGTGATGGCACCTAGTCTCTAAGACTAGGTACGCCGATTACTAATAATAATATGAGGCAATTTATCAATGACAATTTGAAACATAGTTTAATATAAATCCCGAACAAAACAAAATAGGCCTACGCTACAATAATCATAACAACCTCCCAAGATTTGGTAATACAGAGTCACGAACTCTAGTTGAATGCATGGAATGATCTCAAAGATTGAAATACAATACTATTCAAATGACAAACTAGCAGTACAATGTAAGGAAAGGACTCCAAGGCACTACGACGACCAAACAGCTCTACCCTGAATCCTCGCGATCGACAAGCTAACTTTTCCCGAGTCTGATATCTCCAAAATGTGTAGAAGTGTAGTATGGGTATACCATGGTCGGTACCCAGTATGTACCAAGACTAACCTCGGTGGAGTAGTGACGAGGTACAAGTCAAGACACCCACTAGACAAAATGACCTGTGCAGTGTAGAAGTATAAAGTTAATAATGGAAAGCAGGAATCAGTAAATGGCAATAAGAATCAACATATGATATAAATAGTAAGGCAATAGGAACACCATGAAAGTACCGTTGAAACCAAATAAGGAACACAATGACAACCAATAAATCCATCCATTCTAACACAAATTTTGCAACGAAATTAACCGAGATACAGCATCTCATAGTTACAAGTCACGGGTCTCAACCCACCAGCATATGCTCACGGCACTTTGTGGCCACATGTCTAGTCACAACCGTATGAACAACTCACGTGCCAATATCCCAATCCGTCCGGCATGATCATAGGCGCACAATCACAATTCGCCCGACATGGTCACAGGCTCAATATCACAATCTGCCCGGCAAGCCCACGACTCAATATCACAATCCGCCCGGCATAGTCATAGGCTCAATATCAACATGAAAGAAGATAATACAAGAATACATGTTCATGATTAATAAATATTAAGTTTCATACTCCTGAACCGGTATAAATGGCATGCTACGGTGTATGCTTGGACGAGTGTGCTATTACAGCCCAAGTCAATAGGTAATATCAAATACATCAAGTAGCTCATTGAAAGAAACACGACAAGTCGCGTAAGGTGTATGACATACACAAGGAGAATCACACTAACACATGAATATCGTCAACATAGTACCCCCAGACCATCACACATCATCCCTGACATTGCCACCCTTATCTCTCTCATAGCCACCCATATCACTCTGCCCTAAAAATATCATTAGCCACTCGTATCACTCCGTACAATAGTCACCCTTATCGCTCTGCCTGGACAATAACGCAATAGCCACTCGTATCACTCCGCACAATCAACAATAATGAGATGCCACCCTTATGCCCCGCATAACAACAACAGTGAGATGCCACCCTTATGCTCTGCATAACAACAACCAATCCACACAATAATTCACATGTGCTAACATTACAACACCATGACATATCAACTCGTATCACAAGTGCCCGTAGGCCACAACCTTTCCAAAAGAACCAACAATATCAATATCTCCACAATAAATAGCCCACGGCTCAAAGACAATGTGCATAGAATCTCAATAACAACAAAATAAATGAGAAAGTAACTCAACTATGAAAAACACCCCCTTTAAACACAACTTCATTTAAAATAGATGAATGACTTTCAATAACTCCAACTTCAATTAATTTCTTAAGGATCAACTTGATGATGAAGGTATTTCCATGAAATGGCAAACTTCGAATTCTAGTGTATGAAATATGCTAACAATGAAAGATATGGCACGAACTAGCAATTACCTCTACATGCATGAGAATGACCTGGCAGCAAAATGATATCATGTAACCACAACTTCAATTAAGAGTAACTCAACAATAAAAGAAGTCACATAATAATAAAAGAGGTAACAACTTCAAATAAAGCATATAAGAGTAATTTGACAAGTAAAGGATGTGACATGTAACGACAACTTCAAATAAAGCATGTGATAGTAAACATGACAAACAAGAGACATAACATGTGCTAACAATTCCAAAAAAACACATGAAAGAAGCCAAAGAGTATTAACCGTTCAATTTCCACATATAAGCCCAAGTACGCACTCATCACCTCGCGTACATGGCTTCCTCATAACACAAATAGCACGAACAACTCAAATCCTAAGGGGTAGTTCCCCCACACAAAGTTAGGCAAGATACTTACCCCAAAGAATCCAAATTAATACTCTAAAATGACCTTCCCGTGTGAAACAAACCTCCGAACGGCTCAAATCTAGCAAAAATAACTCAATATCATAAATAAAAATCATAGGAAACAATTACGGACAATAAAGTTTCGATCTTTAATGAAAACTAAAAAGTCAACCCAAAAGGCCAACCCCGGGCCCGCACCTCGGAACCCGACAAAATTTACGAAATCTGAATACTCATTCCGATATGAGTCCAACCATACCAAAATTATCCAATTCCGACATTAAATCGGCCTTCAAATCCTCATTTTACATTTTTAAAAGTTTTTATAAAAATTTCTCATTTTCTCCAATTCAAATCGCTAATTTAATGATATAAACAAAGATGAAATCATGAAATATAATCAAATTCGGGTAAATAATATTTACCCCAATCCAAAGTGTGAAAATCCCCTTCAAATCGCCGAAATCCGAGCTCCATAGCTCAAAATATGATAAAATGACCAAGACCTTCGAAATAGAGTACTTTAAACACTACTCTAGAGGTACCCTTCCCGATCGTGGTCACCAACCTCGCAATCGCAATTAAAAAAATTTCCAGCACATATTTTACCCTTCACGATCACGGCTATTTCCCCGCGATCGTGATGAACAAATTTATTACCCTTCCCAAACTCTTCTCAGACAGCCGGTAGTTCATTAGTCATAACTTTTGGTACAGAACTCCAAAAGACAAACGGTTTAATTTTAAAAAAATTAAACACAAAGAACTATAAATTTTATTTTTGGATCATTTCTAAATTCTTTATAGATTGCAAGATATAAGCTTGCAAAGTCAGTCTTATGAAAATAGAATTTTCTTCTACGCGATCGCGAAAAGGCTTCCGCGGTAGCTATTCACAGTTCTCCAAACAGCAATTTGCTCTTCACGAACGTGACCCAAAGTCCGCAATCGCGATGCACACCCTTGTGGCAAAAAACCAGCTATTAAAAATGGCCCAAAAATGGTCAGAAATCACTACGAAACTCCCCCGAGCCCCTCGGGACCCTGTCCGAACATACCAACAAATCTCACAACATAACGAGGACCTACTCGAGGCCTCAAATCACATCAAACAACAT
Source organism: Nicotiana obtusifolia (assembly GCA_002018475.1). Classification (NCBI taxonomy): domain Eukaryota; kingdom Viridiplantae; phylum Streptophyta; class Magnoliopsida; order Solanales; family Solanaceae; genus Nicotiana; species Nicotiana obtusifolia. Next base: position 6,194 of record MCJB01052341.1, on the reverse strand, counting down.
CAAAACTACGAATCACACCTCAAATCGAACCTAAGGAACTTATGAACTTCTAACTTCTACAACTCGCGCCGAATTATATCAAATCAACCCGGAATGACATAAAATTTTGCATGCAAATCCCAAATGACACAATGGAGTTATACCAAATATCAACAAGGTCAACTCCCGGTCAAACCTCTCAACCTTCCAAACCTTCAGCTTTCCAGTTTCTCCAAAATGCATCAAACCAACCTACGGACGTCCAAATCCAAATACGGGCATATGCCTAAGTCCAAAATTACCATACGAAGCTACTGGAATCATCAAAGTACCATTCCAGAGTTGTCTACCCAAAATTCAAACTCCGGTCAACTCTAGCCACTAAGCTTCTAAAACAAGAATCAGTCTTCCAAATCAATCCTGAATCATCCGAAAATCGAACACGGCCACACACGCAAGTCATGATACACAATACAAAGCTGCTCGAAACCTTAAGCCACCAAACAGAACGCTTATTCTCAAAATGACCGATCGGGTCATTACATATCCATTATATATCACGAAAAAATCATACGTACTCAAAGGCTATAATTTGCTCTCATGTTATAAAATTACCTTCTTTTTTTTGTTGTTAACATTGTTCATATTATTATTTCCAGATAGGCTCATCATACAACCAAACTTTTATGTTTCTTTTATTATCTTTACTCTATTCTTACTTATTTCATATTTTTGATCCGCTAATTCACGTGTCTATAAACCACGTTAAAGACATTTGAAGTTTTAAGTAACTTTCAAACGACAAAAAAAAATAAACTTATCATTTGGACAAGAATAAGATAAAAATAAAAGAACTTTAATTTATTCCTTCCATATTTAAAAGTACATATACATAAATATTCATTTGCTTAAGAAAAAAAAGCTGCCAATGCATGTGGCTAACTTGTACAACTTATTTCTACGGGGTTAACCATGCAGTCCGTCATCCTCATAAGACATAGATCCCGGTTCTAATAGTCCCTAGTCTTCGTAACACTTTTAGTGCCTTAGTATGTGATAGTTCTCCCTCAGTGTTCGGATGCTAAGTATGAGAATTCGAACACTGGAGATCTTGCTCTCGCCGATGACCCTTTCTTTGTAGTATGCTTTACATTGCTGCCTCATTATAAACCTTGAATTTGTAAAATAGTACGGAATGAACATGAGACGTCCTCTTCAAGAGCACTGTAAACATAAGGGCCCTTCTTATGAAACCCTCATAGTCAAAGGGTGAATTCTGGAAGTGTGAATGTCCGAGATCAAAAGTTATTGGATGTAAAAAGAATTCTCGAGACTTATCAGTTAAATAAAAAAGAATATTTCTTGCACAATACTTAAGCAAAAAAAATTCTTTCATTACTTAAAATGCCAAACTCAATAAAGAAGTTTTGGCATAGTTACAAAGGAAAAGAAAAATATATACATCAATTATTTTTACTGCCAGAGCCCGAAGGGAGAGAACAGTCTTCGTTTTCCTTTTCAGGAGAAGGCTGTTCTGCTTCCGGTTCGAGGCTGTCATCCTTATCTTCTTTTTCTTATTCAGCTTCCTCTTCGATTCCCGAATACTCAGAGCCAGTATCCGAAGAGTCAGAAGCAACGGGCCGAGCAGGGAGGTTCTCGAGAGCAGTTGTCTTTAATTCACGAGCCTTGGCGATGTAGACATCCATGTTTGCAATGCCTTCTTTGGCCTCCTACAAAGTCTTTCTCTTCATGTGATAAAGGGAATAGGTTTTCTCGAGGAGGGAAGAATCTTCCTGGTCTTGGTGTTTAGCTTGGAGCTTCTTAATTTTTGATTGGAGCTTGTCATTTTCAACTTTCACAATGTTGATCTTGGAATCAAGTTCAGTATTGGTTGTCGCATGAAGCTGGTTCTGCTCCATGACCCTTCTGACCTTTCTTCTACTTTGGCTCTCTCCCCCCCCCCCC
>MCJB01052340.1:7522-34685 GCA_002018475.1 Nicotiana obtusifolia | reverse complement strand
CCTCACACGAGTCGCAAGTTCGACCCCATTTGGGTGATAGTTGATCGCCTTACCAAATGTGCTCATTTCTTGCCTGTCAAGGCAACCTACACAGTTGAAGAATATGCCAAGCTGTATATCAAAGAAATCGTTAGGCTTCATGGAGTACCATTGTCCATAATATCAGACAGCGGAGCCCAATTCACGGCTAACTTTTGGAAGTCTTTCCAAAGAGGCTTGGGTACTCAGGTGAGTCTCAGTACAGCTTTCCATCCACAAACTGATGGACAAGCTGAACGTACTATCCAGACACTTGAGGATATGTTACGGGCATGTGTATTAGATTTCAAGGGAAGTTGGGATGACCATCTTCCACTCATAGAGTTTGCCTATAACAACAGTTACCACTCCAGTATAAAGATGGCCCCATATGAGGCCTTGTACGGAAGGAAATGTAGATCACCAATTGGGTGGTTTGAAGTTGGTGAGACTGAGTTGCATGGGCCAGACTTAATCCACCAAGCTATTGAAAAAGTGAAAATGATACAAGAACGGTTGAGGACAGCACAAAGCAGACAAAAGTCTTATTTTGATGTCCGACGTCGTGATTTAGTATTTCAGGTTGGTGATTGGGTGTTCTTAAAAATCTCACCCATGAAGGGTGTCATGCGTTTCGGAAAGAAAGGCAAGTTGAGTCCCAGGTACATTGGTCCGTATAAAATCCTTCGACGGATCGGACATGTTGCTTATGAATTAAAACTACCCTCGGAAATGGAGTTCGTCCATCCAGTATTTCATGTGTCAATGTTAAAGAAGTGTATCGGAGATCCTTCCCGGATCGTCCCCATCCATGATATACAGGTTACGGAGAATCTATCATATGAAGAGGTTCCCGTAGCCATATTGGATAGACAAATCCGTAAGCTACGAACAAAAGAGGTAGCTTCTGTCAAAGTGTTGTGGAGGGAATCAAAATGTAGAAGAAATGACATGGGAAGCAGAAGAAGAAATGAAATCTAAGTATCCGTATTTATTTCAGAATTTGAATAATGATGATGCTGAAAGAACTCAAAGTACAATGAAAGAAACGCCCTAAGAAGTAAGTAAGAATCTTACTGTTAATGTTTTCTTTTATTATGGTGATCAATGATGAACCAATGTGAGCCTTAGAGCTGTGATTTCTTTTCTTTACATTGTTTTCTCTGTTGTATGTGTATCCCCACATTCGAGGACGAATGTTCCTAAGGGGGGGAGAATGTGATAACCCGTAAATTCACCTACTTGATTGTGCCGTGATGTGACAAGTATGTATGGGCCTAAGAGTAAGAGAAATATTGAAAAGAGTTGAAAAATAATAGGGAAAAGAACAAAAGGGAGAAAAGCGTCCCGATGTCAAATTCGCGATCCGCGAAACACACATGCGGATCGCGAATCTGTCGCGGAATGAGGCAGAAGCCTGGGTTGGCTTCTTGTCGAAAAAGCGACGGCAATGTGCGGAAACCGAACCGCGAAATGGGAAAAGCGGTTCGCGAAATTCCCCTGCCCGTCGCGAACTGAAGCAGAAAGCTTCATGCGAGAAAAGCGACGAGAAAGCGATTCGCGAAATGAAAAAGCGAATCGCGAAATCAACCTCCCCGTCGCGAAGTGAAGCAGATAATAAGGTCGCATTTCGCGACCAAAAAGCGGTCCGCGAAACCCAAAAGCGAACCGCGAAATGCCCCTTCTGCGTCGCGAAATCGACATTGTGCTGAAATTAAGTTTTTGACTCTTTGACCTATAAAAGGCACTCAAACTCGTTCCCATTTCATTTTATAAGACCCCCAAAACATCAGAACACTCTCAAGAACATCTCTCAAAGAACCCACAAGCCCTAATTGATTCTTCTTCATCCAAACACAAGAAATTGAAGAAGGAAAGCATAAATTGGGGAAATAGGAAGGAACCCCAGCTGAAGTTTTTCTCTCGCAAACCCAAATCAAAGGCAAAACTTAGAGATTGAAGAACCAAGAAAGAAAGCTAAGCTAATCAACATGCAAGGTAAGTTCGTACACCCATTTACTTAGGGATTCTTGGAAATCCATCACATGCATGTAGGAATCCATGAAAATGAGAAAGAAAGCTATGGGTCTAAATTAATCACAACCAATAGAGTGGGTCATGAACGATTTTGAGTTGCATGTGTCATAAACATGCTTAATAAAACTAAGAAGGAAGAAATTAGGGAAAAGCATCACATAAACTTCTGAGATTGGATAATAGTAGCTATGAAGCATTGTAGGGTAACGATTGAGTTGTTCCTAAATTGTAGATTAAAGAGCTGGAAGCGGATGCTATATAAATATATGCGCACCAGGTATGTAAGACTATACCGTTCTTTCTTTTGCACGATTCTTGTCGAATACAATGTCTCAAAGAAGCCCCAAAAGAATACTCTATTCTTAGAAGCTAAGAAAGCTTATGTTGATTCCCTCCTATGCTATTGTTTGCAATTGTGTTACTTATTAAGTACAATCGATGTAAGAATTAAAGTGTTATGTCACGATGAGAAAGAAAGAGTAATAAGAATAACAAGAAAGGACGTAAGTCACAAATGAGCTTGCTATGAATTGAACGTATACGTATGTTAGTATGTGTTGAAATTCTCTCTATGGACAGATTGTCCTTGCTATGTGATTTGCAATGCATAATGTGGATGAATGCGTGTATGCTTGATTGTTGTCTTGTGACCGACCCTATTGTGGCCGGGTAGTTACGACCGCGCCTAGCAAGGGCGGGTATGAGCCCATAGAGGCGTATGACCGAGCTTGATATGCCCGGGTATGAGCCCAAAGAGGCATAATTCATTATGACCGAGCTTGATATGCCCGGGTATGAGCCCAAACAGGCATGTATCATTATGACCGAGCTTGATATGCCCGGGTATGAGTCCAAGGAGGCATGTATCATTATGACCGAGCTTGATACGGCCGGGTAAGGTGATGAGTACAGTTGTGATATGATTATGAGCCAATGAAGGCATGTGTGTGTGTGTGATTGTATGTGATAATGATAATAGTAATAGTGATTATGAAGCCACAGAGGCATGATTTTGATTGTGGTCCCGTGAGGACATGTGCACAATGGTTGTTCAAATAGCATTGGCTATATGATGTATATGTTGCGATGATGTACTTAAAAGTGATAAGCCCGCAGTGACGCGGGAGTAAACTAAAGTAACGAATACCCAATGTATTTGATGTAATATGTATGAGACTAACAGGCTTGTAAGAATGAAATATGTCTTAAATCTCTGAAATGATGGAAATGAGTTCCATAATGAATATGTAAGGTATGCTGCCCTCAGAGGTAAATTCCATTGTTATGAGCTGTATGCTTCTATTATGTTTCTTATGTTACTGTTTTCAGTTGTATTCCTGTCTTACATACTCAGTACATTTTCCGTACTGACGTCCTTTGTTTGTGGACGCTGCATATCGTGCTGCAGGTCCAAATAGATTGACAGACGGTGTTCCTCCACCACAGTAGGCTATTAGTTCAGCAGACATAACAAGGCTCATCTTCCGGACTTGCTATACTTGGGTATACTTTTGTATAGATGTGTTGGGTATGTCGGGGCCCTGTTCCGACTTAAGTATTTTGTATTTCCATAGAGGCTCATTAGACAAGAAGTCAGTGTGTGTATAGACAAGAGTTGGGCTATGTGTAATTATGTCGCCTTGTTGGCATCTTATGTACTTCGTTGCATGGTTTTGTATATAGCCCAGTGGGTTACGTTGTGGGTGGATGTATATTTATGATATGGTATGTTGTGTGACAGGTTAATGTCATTATCGCTAACAGGTATAATGTTATTATCGCCGTCCAGGCAAGTACGATACACCTTATGAATAATAAGGGTAGTTATGTACAGGGTTCGCCGGTACTCTGCAAGCAGGGTCCGGTGCCCGGTCGCGGGCCCCCTAGTCTGGGTCGCGACAATAACAGTGTCAAACGATCGACAAAACAGAATTATGAATGTAATGCTAATTCATAGTGGCTAACTTGTCACATGAAAGTCTAAATATGATTTAGGAATAATTTAAGCATCACCACATGACAGTTAATCTTTATAATCTTAAATGAAGATATTAGGATCATATGGGAGTTAGGTATACATTAAAACCTCAAAGGAAATGGAACAAATGGAAGTCCAGATGGCATAGGCCAAATTGGCTCTTTGCCCTTTTGTTTTTTCTATTTTTTGAAGTTCCAACCTAAACTATTTTCTTCCATAATTCCCATATGGAATTGAATAATATACAAGGATACAAGGCATGCTGATATTTACCTTCAACAACCCTTAAAAGATCAAGAAGAAAGGCTAGAGCATAGCTAAACCAAATCATGCCGAAAACGAAACGAAAAACCTACATACCTCTTGTGTTCTTGCTTCCAAACCTTGTTCCCTTTGATCCACACCCTTACTTATTCTTGCATAGCTAAAATACAGAGGTTACAAGATTCCTTATCCACGAGGCTCTTTCCTAAACCTGAGTTATAAGGAGAAAGGAGGACAACAAAGTCTTACCTATGTCGTAAGGATCGTGTTGATGTGTTCGCCTCTTGACTTTGAGTTGCGGATGATTTTATTGCTTCAAAACCCTAAGGATCACCCCGTAATTCCAATTGCATTGAGAGAAATGCTTAGTAACATTAGACCTAAAGTTTAAGTAAAATAATGAACATAACTTGCAACAACTTTTGTCGACTTTTGTTTTCTATCTCATTTGACTTCAAAACTTAACACACAACTATAATACGACTAAAATACCTCATATGATAACCTCTCTATTATGTTAATCACCCAAGTATCTCCCCAAAAGTATGGGTTATAACATTTCCATCTTGTCGTTTCGACGAAACTTATTTCTTCGATTTGTTTAGCTTCTAAACCTTCCAACCCTCTTGATACTTGCAGTTCATGATATAAAATATTTTCAACCTCCAACATAACATGATTAACTTAATTTATGTACTTTCAAGGATGATCTAATTTCTGAGCATAAATCACTTGACTTACGACGTACTTTTATGTACGAAAACATGGGGTGTAATATCATTCCCCCCTTTGGAAAATTCGTCCTCAGATGTTGACTGATGTGCTTATCACAAGTCTCATAACCTACAACTCTTATGAATACTTTTATACTATCCTTCCCGTCTGGGCAACTGTTCTGCGAATAAATCCAAAAGCCAGGGCATTCCCCCCTTTAGGCCTTTTTCTCACACAACGACCTGTGGTCAGAATTCTTCCAATCTCGTAACTGTTGCTACCTTCTTTCATGCAGCCTGTACGATTATGTCCTTGTACGTGCACCTATGTGACTCTTTTCTTCTTTTTCCTCTCACTTTGTGAAAATATACAGAACTCTAGGCATTTATAGGTGTACTGAAGTTCTTAGTGTGGTACTTTGTCGAACCTACGACTATTGCCACATTTTGCTTCATAACCTTGGTTATCTTTACTACATCTAGGTAGGTCATATTACACCATAACACTTACTTTGTTTTATTATTACCGAGGTCTTCTATCCAACTCCAAGTTACTCTCTCGCAGCTTATCTTTATCTTATGTGTATTAATCTAAGTCCTTTAATGCTTTCTCATTACTATTCATCTTAAGAATGTCAGCCTAATCTGATTCATACTTTTGGACTTTATCCATCTATTGTTGATTCACCTTAATGTTAATCTATAATCTACAACTGATAACTTGAAACCTCTTATGTAATACATTGTCACTAGAGCTTACATCTCATTGGGGAACATCTGAAGTTATTTGCCTGATCCACCTAGGATGATACTATACTTCAACAACCGTATTTTATAGCATCTCAATGTCAGTCCTATTATGGGGTATTCTAATCCCGTGCAATTCATGAAATCCATTCTCCTTCAATCATTACTCAATCAAAGGCCTAAACGTCATCCTCTTATTATTTATCATAATTACACTCTTATTCTACTACCAGGGCAGCATTCCATTTCTTCAAAATGCTCCTAGTCTTAAACTCCTCCGACTTCATTCAGGCTATACTGAGCTTTCTATAACTTACGGAAACCATCGGCTCTCTTGTTTTGATGGGCTTAATCCTGAGGTCTTACCTATTCTCGTCACCTTCTCACTCACTTTTTCATATCCTTACTCTCATCTACCTAAAACCTTTTCGCTCTACCATACTTTATCTTGCAACCTAACTCATATATTTATTCTACTCGCAACCTTCCTTTAGCATGCTAGCACCATAGATTTTCTTACGGTATTCTGGAATCTCAAGCAAGACATCTCGTTGCCCTCTAAATCTTCTATAATCTCTCAACTGGACCTCTCGGTACCTGGAAACCATAGGCTTAGGTATGTCACACTCTCTGACACTAACTCGATGGTAGCCTGATCTCAAGTCTATCTTCGAAAAGCACTTGGAACTCTGAAGTTGGTCGAACAAGTTATCAACTCTGGGAAAGGGATATTTGTTCTTGATGGTGACCTTGTTTAGCTGTCTGTAATTTATACACATACATAGCGTCCATCTTTCTTTTTCATATAAGACTAGTGCTCCCCAAGGAGAAGTGTTGCGTCTAATGAAACCCTTATCTAACAGATCTTTCAATTACTCCTTAAGTTCCTATAATTCTACTGGTTCCATCCTGTAAGGAGGAATAAATATTGGTTGCGTACCCGGCACTATATTGATGGGAAAGTCAATTTCCCGCTTTGGAGAAAGACCTGGAAGCTTATCTGGAAATACGAGGGAACTTATTCACTATTGGAACTAATTCAAGAGTTAGCATTCCCTTAGTGATCATCTTTCTCGTCTTAAGGTACGAAATAAATCTACCTTTTGGTGATGCAAAAACAACTTTCCATTCTATAGCTGACCGTTCTAAAAAATTGAACTGGACCATCTTCGCTCTATAGTCAACATTAGCGTAGCAAGAAGACAACCAACTCGTACCAAGTATAACATCAAAGTCAATGATTTCAGACTCAATCAAGATAGCTATAGTACTACGGTCGCCAATCACCATCGTGCAACCTCTAAAAACACGCCTAGCTACTACTGAATCACCAATTGGGGTGGCTACCTCAAAAGTCTTAATGGTTTCTAGTTCTATCCCAAACTTTGTAGAAACAAAGAGAGTAACATATGATAGTGTAGAACCAGGATCTATCAACACTTAACATTATAAGAATTCACTGATAAAGTACCTGTAACCACGTCTGGTGAAGCCTCCTGGTCGTGACGACCAACTAGAGCACAGGTGCGGTTCTGGGGACCTCTTGTAGTAGGAGTTCTGCCTCGGCCTCTACCACAGCCCGCTGGTGTCGGGGGAACTTGCCCTTGCAGGCGTGCTGGTGCAGAAGAAACTACAATTGATCTTGCTGGCCGAGTTTCCCCACTACCACCTCTAGACGGCCAATCTCTCATAAAATGGCCTGACTCGCCACAAACATAACATGCATCTACACCCAACTGGCATTGGCCCAAATGGCGTCTACCACATTCAGAACACCTAGGGTAAAGTGAACCACCCTGACTATCTCTAGACAGCAGGGTCGATTAGGTCTCGGCCCTTGGAATCGTGAAGGAGTACTAGTTGTAGGACGCCTAACACTCTGCTGTCTACTAGCACCATATGCCTCACCAAACGAACCTGAAAATTTGCCTCTCTTGCTTGAGCTTCTATCTCTGTCATCCCTCTGCTTCTGTTTCCTTTCCTCAAGTTCTAAGGCGAATGCCTGAATACGTACAATGTCCAAACCTAACTGCATAGATAGGGTCATACACTCATTTACTAAGTGAGGACAAGTCCCGTTACATGCCTGTGTACCCTGTCCTCCATGTCTGATACAACTGTAGGAGCAAACCTCGCCAAAGAATTAAAGCGGAGGTTGTATTCTACAACACATACCCCATGTCTCAATGTGAGGAACTAATCCAATCGTGCTATACGTGTCTCTATAGGTAAGTAATGGTGGAGCAATGCCTCTAGAGCTCCTGCCATGTAGTAGGAGCATTCATTTGCTCCCCTAGACATCTCCCAAGAGGTATACCAACTTGCTGCTAGATCCTGTAATCTATATGCTGCTAATTCAACTGACTCTCTATCTGTTGCATGCATAACTTTGAGGGCTCTGGCTACTCTGTCTAGAAAATCCTGGGGATCCTATGCTGTACTAGATCCCGTGAAAACTGGAGGCTCTAATCTAGGAAATCATGAATCCTAGAATCCATATCGTCACCTTGAGGACCTGTATGCTGTCGTCTATCCTAAGTAGCTGTAATGCTAGTCAAAAATCTGACATCCTCCCTCATGTCGCCGTGCAGAGGAGCCGGAGGTGCGGTACCTACAGAACCCCTAACCTCTACCTGAATAGATAAAGTATGTGAAACTCTTGATGGAACCTCATTTCTAAACTCCTCATACTCATATAACTCAGGGGTACTCTACTACTATCATGGCTAGCAATGGCTTTGCCCTTCCGGGCAGCAATAAGTCTCTTCGGCAGCATCACTACATATAAAATGTTTCATCAGAAGGCTGAATTCTTATAACATAGCTCTATCGCACGATCTAGAGAAGAAGGAAGGACAACCATCCTATAATGCCATGTAGCCTCCCATTTATAAGTGTGGCGTGAAACACATCCATAAACAAGACTCTACTAGACACGTACTGTAGATATCCTAGGACTGAACTGCTATGATACCATGTTTGTCACGACCCAGCCTAGGGTCGCGATGGATAACCGACACTAAGTGTCAATCATCACTAAACTTGCTGATAATCTACTAATCATGAATATAAACGGATAAATTGAACAAGCATAAGCATAGCTAATAAGAAATGTACAATCTAGAAAGCTGACAAGGCTAACACAAGCTGACATATAAAAACATACTTACTGCACAAATGCATATCCACAGACCTCTAGGAATACTGAACTGAGAAAGTACTAGACGGAACAAAGCCCCGTCGTATCCAAACTAGCTGACTGTACACATACCAAAAGATAAGTAAATCCGAGAGTATGTAGAGTGACTCCAACAGCTGGTGGATGGCCAACTGATGTGGCTCAAACACTTATCTATTTGTACCTGTGCGGCATGAAACACAGTGCCCCCGAAGGGACATGAATACGATATGTACAAAGTATGCAGGGTTGAAAGCATATGTAAGGCATACTAAAATATTACTATAAGATGGTAATCTGAATATAAGCTGAAAGCTAAAGAAGAGTTTGAACTAGCAATGATTTGAACTGAACCGAAGTTTAAGCTGAAACTATGCTGAAACTGAACAACTATCTAAATTGGTACATGTCTGGTGTTATGGGCTATATCCCTCCAATCATGTAACTGTAAAACTGAACTAGCCTCATGTATAGTCATGCACTACAAAATGTAGCTAACTACGCCTATATAACATGTCATACTAGTGTTATGGGCTATATCCCCCCAGCGGGTAAATATATAATCAACAAGCTCGGCTGGTGTAATGGGCTATCTCCCCCAAGCATATAATCAATAGGCCTCGCTGGTGTTATGGGCTATATCCCCCAGCATAATCAATGTAAGCATGTATGAGGCATAACACATGTGGAAACATCATATGGACTCAAGAGATCATGAAGGAAACCATAAACGGGTCACAAACGTAATCTGACGCTCATCGTCCATAAGTTGGACGGAGGAGCCTATCCCTATTTTAGGGAGAAACTGAGTATGTACATGAGATACAAAGGTTAATTAACTCATGAGAATCCCCCTATAATCAATTTAGAACCAAAGAACTCAAGATTTGTCCAACTCTTCGAATTTCCAAAACTTTCGGCAGAGTTTCCCCTAAAACTTGATGATCCCCAAAAACAACAGCAAGCACCACAATATACATGGGAATGGATACCTAGCAAAGATGATAAAATCAACTAAAGGAGATCCAGTTATCCATAATAGTGTCAAACGATCAACAAAACGGAATTGGTGAACGTAATATTGACTCATAGTGGCTAAGTTGTGACATGAAAGTCTAAATATGATTTTGGAGTAATCTAAGCATCAAAACATGACAATTAAGCTTATATAATCTTAAATAACTCAGGGGGAACCTCATTTCTGGACTCATCATGCTCATATAACTCAAGGGTACTCTACTACTACCTTGGCCAGCAACGACTTTACCCTTCTGGACAGCTATGAGTCTCTTCGGCAGCATCGCTACATATAAAACATTTCATCAGAAGGCTGGATTATTATAACATAGCTCTATTGCACGATCTAGAGAAAAAGGAAGGACAACCATCCTGTAATGCCATGTAGCCTCTTGTTTATAAGTATGGTGCGCAACACACCCATAAACAAGACACGTCCTATAGATACCCTAGGACTGAACTACTTTGATATCATGTTTGTCACGACCCAGTCTAGGGCCGCAGGGGATAAATGACACTAAGTGCTGGTCATCACTAAACTTGCTAGTAATCTATTAATCATGAATATAAACGAACAAACTGAACAAGCATACGCATAGCTGATGAGAACTGCACAATCTGAAAAGCTGACAAGGCTAACACAAGCTAACATATAAAATCATACTAACTGCACAGGTACATATCTACAGGCCTCTAAGTGTACTGAACTAAAAAAGTACTGGACGGAACAGGGCCCCATCATACCCAAACTAGCTAGATAAGTAACTCCGGGAGTAAGTAGAGTGACAATAGCTGGTGGATGGCCTACTGATGTGGCTCAAAAGCTAATCTATCTGTACCTACACAGCATGAAATGCAGCACCCCGAAAGGGATGTGAGTGCGATATGTACAAAGTATGTACGGCGGAAAGAATATGTAAATCATACTAAAGTATGACTGTAAGATGGAAATCTGAATATAAGCTGAAAGCTAAACAAGAGTCTGAACTAGCAACTGATCTGGAACTGAACCGAAGTTTAAGCAAAAACTGTGCTGAAACTGAACAGCTATCTGAACTGGTACATGTCTCGTGTTATCGGCTATATCCCTCCAATCAGGTAACTGTAAAACTGAACTAGACTCATGTTATCAAATTGTAGCTATATACGCATATATAACATGCCATACTGGTTGATAGCATCCTAGGAAGCTAACTCTATTCAAGGACAAGGATGTAGATTTGGAATCTCAAAGATGGGCTTTAACAAGAAGTCAAGCTAAAAAGTGGCAAAACAAGGCCATTAGACTTCAAGTGCAGTAAAGAAGTTGTTAATTGGGAGGAAGAGCTCAAGGATAAAGGATGTGAAATTGACTAGGTGACAACATCAAGGACACATAGAGTTTTGGAAGCTCCAAGAAAGCCATTTACGATATCTCAAGCTAAAGAGTTGCAGACTAAGGTTGCTGGACTTCAATGGCAAATAAAGAAGCTTTTAATTGTAGAGGAAGAGCTCACGCCCAAAGGAGATGAGTTGTCCAAGTTTTACAATTATTTGGTGGCCAAAATTGAAGTCCAACAGGAGAAAAATTGGGTCACCAAATCAGCCCTTGAAGTCTACCAAAAGGGCTCAAAATGAGCTTAAAAGAGGTCCAAAAGGGGGTGTTTCAAAAGGAGCCCAATTGGAGTCCAAACCAATAGCCCAAACTAGTATCTTTAAGGGCCAAATCTGCCCCAAAGGAATTTGGCCGCCCACCCTCTTATATTTTTGTATCTTTTATTCCTTAGCAACCACCCTACCTAATTTGATGACTTTTGTTACCCCTTAGCAGCCCCTACCTAATTTTGATGACTTTTGTTACCCCTTAGCAACCCCGTACCTAATTTTAAGGACTTTTTATCCTATAAATAAGGAGTTCTTCTCATTCATTAGGCACTTCATTATTAATTAAGAATATTATACTTTGAGAGTTCTTTTGATCCTTTGTTACTTATGCTTTGAGATTTATCTTTCAACCTTTACTAGTTCATAGTTCAAGGTAGTAAGATAACTTCTTTATTGTGATATCTTTGATTACTTTGTGGTATTCTTAGAAGGCGATTAATACGAGTTATTAATTGTTGTCTCAAGTTACTCGTAAAGCGGTAAAGATCCGAATCTATTATTTTGATTTATTTTTAAGTAAAGGCGTTTGATTTCGTCAATAAATAAAAACTATGTTGCTTGGATATTGTCAAGGCTATCGAACTTGCGTTCTTGGAAGGTCTTGCAATTCTTTCCTTGAATTTTTCCATATTGTTTATCTTCTGCACTTCAATTCTAGTTGCTCAATTTCTTATTAATATTGCTTCCGCATTTACTTCTCAAATACTTACTATTGTTTTGAATCCCGACCTTGTTGTTATCAATGGTGTTATGTGCTATATCCCCCCAGCAGGTAAATATATAATCAACATGTCCAACTGGTGTTATGGGCTATCTCCCCCAAGCATATAATCAATAGGCCTCGCTGGCATTATGGGCTATCTCCCCCCAGCATATAATCAATAGGTCTAGCTGGTGTTATGGGCTATATTCCCCCAGCATAATCAATGTAAGCATTTATGAGGCATAACACATGTGGAAACATCATAGAGACTCAAGAGATCTTGAAGGAAACCATAAACAGAATCACAAACGTAATCTGATGCTCATCATCCATAAGTTGGATAGAGGAGCCTATCCCTATTTTAGGGAGAAACTGAGTATGTACATGAGAAACTAAGGTTAATTAACTCATTAGTATCCCTCTACAATCAATTTAGAACCCAGGAACTCAAGATTTGTCCAACTCTTCGAATTTCCAAAAATTTTGGCAGAATTTCCCCTAAAACTTGATGATCCCCAAAAACAACAGGAAGCACCACAATATACACGGGAATGGGTACCCGGCCAAGATGATAACATCAACTAAAGGAGATCTAGTTATCCATAATAGTGTCAAGCGTTCCGGAATTGTGAATGTAATGTTGACTCATAGTGGCTAACTTGTGACATGAAAGTCTAAATATGATTTAGGAATAATTATGCATCAACACATGAAAATTAAGCTTATATAATCTTAAATGAAGTTATTAGGATCTTATGGGTTAGGTATACATAAAAACATCAAAGGAACAGAACAAAAGGAAGTCCCGATGGCATAGGCCAAATTGGCGATTTGCCCTTTTGTTTTGTTGTGTTTTGAGGTTCCAAACTAAACTATTTTATTCCATAATTCACATATGGAATTGAATAATACACAAGGATACAATATGTGCTAATATTTCCCTTGAACAACCCTTAAAATATCAAGAAGAAAGGCTACAACATAGCTAAACCAAATCATGCCGAAAATGAAACAAAAACCCAACATACCTCTTGTGTTCTTGCTCCCAAACCTTGTTCCCTTTGATCCACACTCTTACTCAACCGACCTTGTGGGTCCCAAAGGGAGCTGCTTGCGCAGTCTCGCAGAAATACGAATATCTCTCCACTCTTATGTCGTATCAAAGAATGGTTTAATGCATTGGAATCTAGACTCATAGATCTACAATTTTGTGGGTGGATCACCCCGTAATTCCAATTACATTGAGAGAAATGACAGTAACATTAGACCTAAATTTTAAGTAAAATTATGAACATAACTTGCGACAACTTTTGTCGACTTTTGTTTCCTAACTCGTTTGACTTCAAAACTCAACACACGACTATAATACGACTAAAATACCTCATAATATCACCTCCTTATTATGTTAATCACCCTATTATCACCCTAAAAGCACGGGTTATAACATTCCTAACTTGTCGTTTTGGCGAAACTTATTTTCTTCAATTTGTTTAGCTTCTAAACCTTCCAACCCTCTTGGTACTTGCAGTTCATGATCTTAAATATTTGTAACCTCCAAGGTGACATGATTAACTTAGTTTATGTACTTTCAAAGATGATCTAATTTCAGCATACATCAACTTACTTACAACGTACTTTTACGTACAAAAACATGGGGTGTAACAGGAATGATATTAAACCCCATATTTCCGTACGTAAAAGTACGTCGTAAGTCATTTGATGTAAGCCTAGAATGTTACACCCCATGTTTTCTTATGTAAAAATAAGTCATAAGTCAGTTAAACACCCGCCTATTTCATTGCCGCATATCTGTTCCTACACTAACACCGACATAATCTCCGACCTCAAAGAAAATCTTAGTCCACAACAACACAAACTATTTGGTAAAACCTGTTTTGGCATATTCCTTGGTATGAAGCATTTTGAGGTTCGATATCAGTTGTTCAGGTGCTTCATGGTGCTAGAGCTGGAAGAAAGTTCTCTCGACGCGTTTCTCATACATGTAACTGGTACAACATTGTGCTTTTCGCTTAGAGACTTTGCAGTAGTTACTGGTCTAAATTGTGTTGCTGATGTGAAGATTTTAAGTTTAACACAAAGAGGCCTAACAGGATTGTGGAGACATACTTTGGCGGAGCAAAGACTATGAAGAAGACTGATTTGGTAAAATACTTTAATGACAAGAATTAGGGTTTTGACAACAATGAAGATGTCGTTAAAATAGTTGTGTTGTATTTCATACATACATTCATATTATCCAGTGAGAAGAATTGCACAACCATTCCAAGGCAACATTTTGATGTGGTTGAGAGCGGGAAATATTGTGATTACCCATGGGGTAAGGAGGTACTCACTGCCCTTCTCAAATCTATTAGCCGAAAGATGGATTCCCAGAAAAAGTATTACAGGATTGCTAGCATGCCTCTTGCTATGCAAGTATGGTTATACGAGTGTTGTTCAAAGGTCGACCCCAAAATTGCATTTTGATAACCAGATTCCCAGCATACTTAATTGGAAGTCCACTGACAACCAGCCACCGTTTGCTTATTTGATGGACGGCATGTTCAACGACGAGGAAAATGGGGTAATTTATTCTTATTTAATTGACTGATATTACATACAGCATATGTTTATGTAATTAAATACATCGTTAGAAATTAATACAAATTTAGAAATACAGTGAATATAGTTATATACAGCATACGGTTATATGTTACTGCACAAATACTGAAATGCAGTAACATTCATAATACAGAAATACAGTTTCACATTGAATACACTGTTATAAATCAATATATAATACGTGTGAATACAATTATATACATTCCTGTCCATATATAGATATACAGTAACTTACATAATACAGCAATAGAGATTTATATTGAATGTATTACTGTTTTCAGATGAAATACAACAATATTCAACAAATCACTAGTGAGCTTGCAGTTATACAGGTGCCTCCGGATGACGCTGATGTAGATCAAAGTCCTCTTCATACAGACCACAATGAGGAGGATTCTGATGACTTTAGTCCTACACCCCCTCTTCAGCCAAAGAAGAAACATAATGCAAGCGTTCGTCCATCATCATCACCACCTCACAAAAAGCGCAAAAAACAATAGCTAATTGATCCCCCACCTGTAAAGAGTCCAATATACCACATGTGTCCACTAAACCTCATGCCAAGAATCCTCTTCCTGCTAAGATTGAAATCAAGGAACCTGTTGGTGCCATACGATATGGTGGAATAGAAATGGGCTTAGCGCCCTGCAAGAAATCAATACCAAAATTGATATCTCTATTGATGCAGGACAACCTGATCAAGCTACGTTCATGCCATCAATGTTGGATAAGACAAGACAAGGCGTTGGTTAGCCTTGGAGAAGATCCAAGCGTCCATAAATCTTGCTATGGACGAATCTTGTGTTGAAGATGTACATTTGTGTCTATGTTGTACTATTGTATTGATGTAGAAGACATTAATTCTTGTTGTTTTGGAGTCCTGCGTGACTACTTCTTAAACTTAGCCAAATTGTTCCTTTTTGTCTACTTGATTTAGATTAACTAGTTATTCTTTTCCTAGTTGAGTTAGGTAAAGGCTCATTCTATATAAGCCTAAACACTTCATTATTTTGACACCTTTTGACATTATTTTCAATCAAAAAATGGCAGCAACATTACTCCCAAAATCGTGTGAATTAACTTGTCCAATTTTGGTGTGATTCAAAATTGAACTCGTTACTTGTTTGATCGAAAAGTTTGCAAGACCATTGTTGTCTTGAGGGTTGTTCTTATAGTATAGGTACTCCGTGAATTCATCAAGAAAGTAAGTAAACTAGTTCCTACTTGTTGTCTTGATAGTTCATTGAGCGTCTTGCTTCTATCTCTTGTTTTTTGTTTCCGCTTTTTATATTGCATCAGTTGGTATCAGAGCAATTATATTGCAGCAGTTGGTATCAGAGCAATTATATTGCAGCAGTTGGTATCAGAGCTTGGAAAGGGTTTGTTCTTACAATCCCAATCTTGTTCTTCGTGCCTTAGTTTTAGGTTCTAAGTCTTAAATTTTGTTTTTGATTAAAAAAAAACGTGAAAAAAAATAAGAAGAGAGAAAAACCGAGAATTGTTGTTGATTGAAGTTGCTTAAACATATAGGGTTGAAATCTTGAAGATTTGATTGTTAAAATCCGTTCTTGAAACCAATCTTAAAGTTCTTGATCGTTAGAAACCGATAATCTTGAAATCTTGAAACTCTAGTTGAAATTCTTGAAGGTGCACGATTGAATTTTGAAAATCTTGAAGTTCTTGAAGTTAAAATTGAAGTTCTTGAAGAGTTTTACGTTGTTGTTGAAGAGGTTCTTAATCCTCAAACGTTCTTAACAAGATTACCTTGAATTCTTGAAGTTCTTGAACTTTAATTTGTTGTTCTTGAAAGAGCATTGTGAAAAACGTGGAAGAGGGCCTAAGAAATGTTAGAGAGGGCCGAAATTGGGAGAGAAAGGAGGAGAATAGGAAAACCTAATTCTAGTACAAGAAGAAGCATCCAAAAGGGAGAAGTTTCAAGAAGTTGAAAACCTAGTTGGACAAGGAGAAGGGGGGCAAATTTGGGTTGGAAAAGGAGAAGGGGAGGCCGAATTCCTAAAGGGTTAGGGAGAGGGAATTGGTCTTCTCCAAACTAAAGTGGGAAAGGTTCTAAAACTTCCTCCTTCCATTAATTTCGAAATTCTTTCTTAATTTCACTACTTCTAATTAGTAATTCTTAGGTAATTTCCTACTTAAGTAATTACTAATCTTTGAGCTTGTATGGACCTCGTGCTAAAACTCAGAATTTCCACTTTTGTAGATAATTCTTGGCTTCTTGTGCTCACTTAAAAAGCTATCCGCTTATCGAGTCACATAACTTCACTCACCCTGAAGAAAACTATTGATCTTGTGAATTTGAAAGGTCGCTAAGGAACTTGGTCAATTAGAGGAAGCCAATTTCAAGACAAGTGTCAAATACTACCCGAGAATTTGAGTGAACCCGAGAGTCATTCAAAAAAAGTGAGAGAGAGAATTTTTGACTAACCTTAACACATTCTCTAGTCTTGTTTCTTTTGCAGGTACATGGCTACGGAAGGAGAAAAGGTTGTGACTAACATTACTTTGGCCGACCTCTTGGCCGAAGTAAGGGCAATTAGCGCCCGAATGGAAAATATAGAAAGATCCTCTAGCAATCAGAAGCACGCCGAAGAAGGAACTAGTGACGGTTCCACCGTTAGACCCGAGCAGTTTGTGGAGTTAGCTCGCCAAAACGAGCAGAGGGACGGAGGTGCTCAAAATGTCAGGACCATGAGGATTCCCCGGGGTGTCATACCACTATTAATGCCAGCCCGGAGAAACATAGCACCCATAGGGGATATGAGAGCAGCCCGAGAGGATGATCAACCCGAGTTCGACAATTTTAAAGATGATGATTTGGGGCCACGAAATCTGAGAGTAGGGCAACGGAATGGAGGCCGAGACTACGTGGGAAGACGTGGTTATGATCATGGTCCGAGAGGGAGGCTTAGAGGTTTTGGTAGAAGGAACTTAGAGTATGAATTTGATGAGCATGCTGAGCATTATGAGGACTTCCAACCAATCTTACCAAACCAAGGGGGGCGATACCATGTCCGAGACAGTGGGTTGAACAGCGTCAAAGTTACTATCCCTGCTTTCAAAGGAACTAGTGATTCTGACCGATTTTTAGAATGGAAGCGTCAAATTGAGTGGATATTTGAAATTAATGATATGTCTGAGGAGAAGAAGGCTACATATGCCATTGCTGCTTTCGAGTCCTATGCTTCGACTTGGTGGGAGGCTGAGAAAAGATCCAAAGTTAGACATAACCAACCGGCACGCATAACATGGGTGGAATTGAAGCAAATAATGATTCGTAAATATGTGAACCCACGGCACAAGCAAGAATAGTTACGGAAGTTGTATGATTTGAAACAAGGGTTGAAGTCCGTGGAAGAATACTATGATGACTTTGAGAAGATTTGTCTATCACTTGACATGGAAAACGAAGAAGAAGAAGAGGCTATTATCCGATTCAAGAATGGGTTGAATAATGATATCTCCAATCAGTTGAGGCTACATGTGTTCATTGCTCTTCATGATGTGTTCTTAGCTGCCATTGAAGCCGAAAATATGATTAAAGAAAGCCGGGCAGCTCGATATAGAGGGGGTTCTGAGTCCACTATCATACGTCGAAACAAAGAGTGGAAGACGTCGAACACTGGGGGAGCAAGCCAAACCCGAGAGCCTATAACAAGCCAAAACCGAGAGCCTAAGAAGCTAGCCCAAGCTACAACACCTGGAGTTGACCCTAAGGGGTCCGGAGGTAATTCTAAGACTCAACTCAATTCTCCTAGCGCATCTTCTTTTCAATGTCACAAATGCAAAGGCTATGGACATTTCGCTAAGGATTGTCCAACACGGAGGACCATGTTCATTCTTGATGATGGAACTGTGTATGAAGAAGAAAGTGAAGAGGAGATTGAGGAAGATAAGGGGGCAGAATTGGTTGAGTCCGGCGAGGAAGAGTTAGAAGAAGAGGGTGTGAATATGTTCTTAGTGGTACGTAGGAACTTGAGCACTATGAGCGTACAGGAGGAAGGAAATGTGCAACGTGAGAACTTGTTTCATGCTAGATGTAGGGTGAAAGGAAAGTTTAGCTTGATGATAATTGATTCCGGAAGTTGCACTAATGTATTAAGCCACACGTTAGTGACTCAACTTAGTATACCTACGATGAAACATCCCCATCCTTATCGATTTCAGTGGTTGAGTGAATGTGGTGAATTAAAGGTAGTAAAGCAGGTACTCATTAAGTTCAAGCTGGGAGCTTATCAAGATGAAATTTTGTGCGATGTAGTGCCTATGCAGGCATGCCATTTACTGTTGGGCAGGCCTTGGCAATTTGATAGGTGTGTTGATCATGATGGAAAGGCCAACACTTATACGGCCAAGCTGGAGGGCAAGAGTTATGTACTTAAGCCCTTGACACCTAAACAAGTTAGTAATGATTACAAACACATGCGAGAGCTGAAAGAGACGGCTAAAGCTAAGGGTGTTTTCTTGAGTTCTAATGATGAAGTTTCTACTAATGTTCACCTCTTGCCTAGTGTTGTTGATGATGTTTTACAGGAATATGTGAACATGCCGCGAGGAGATGATTCATTCCAAGTGTTGCAGAAGATCAATAACAACGCCTATGTTATAGACCTACCAGGTAATGCCGCTTTGAAAGATGAAGATGGTTCCATTTCAAGGACGAAATCTTCTCAAGAAGGGGAGAATGATGCAGGACAACCTGATCAAGCTACATTCATGCCATCAATGTTGGATAAGACAAGACAAGGCGTTGGTTAGCCTTGGAGAAGATCCAAGCGTCCATAAATCTTGCTATGGACGAATCTTGTGTTGAAAATGTACATTTGTGTTTATGTTGTATTATTGTGTTGCTATAGAAGACATTAATTCTTGTTGTTTTGGAGTCCTGCGTGACTACTTCTTAAACTTAGCCAAATTGTTCCTTTTTGTTAATTAGTTGTTTCCTACTTGATTTAGATTAACTAGTTATTCTTTTCCTAGTTGAGTTAGGTAAAGTCTCATTCTATATAAGCCTAAACACTTGATTATTTTGACGCCTTTTGCCATTATTTTCAATCAAAAAACGGCAGCAACATTGCTCCCAAAATCGTGTGAATTAACTTGTCCAATTTTGGTGTGATTCAAAATTGAACTCGTTACTTGTTTGATCGAACAGTTTATAAGACCATTGTTGTCTTGAGGGTTGTTCGTATAGTATAGGTACTCTATGACTTCATCAAGAAGGTAAGTAGACTAGTTCCTACTTGTTGTCTTGATAGTTCATTGAGCGTCTTGCTTCTATCTTTTGTTTTCTTGTTTCCGCTTTTTATATTGCATCAGTTGGTATCAGAGCAATTATATTGCATCATATATCGGGCAGCATGTCTGGAAGATCCGCTAGGAATACATTTGGGAAGTCTCTCACTACTGGAATTGACTCGACGGTAAGAGTATCAACACTTTGACATCTCTCACAAAGGCTAGAGTCATAGTCCTTCTCAACCATCCACTAAGCTTTTAGAAAGGACACAACCCTGGTAGGAATATAATCCAATGTACCCCTCCACTCTAACCGCAAAAAACCTGGCATAACCAGTGTCACAGTCTTGGCGTGACAATCCAAAATAGCATGATGGGGCGACAACCAATCCATGCCCAAGATCAAAGTCTATCATATTGAGTAGCAATAGATCAACTCTGGTCTTAAAACCACCAATAACAACTAAACACGACCAATACATACGGTCCACAATAATAGAATCTCCCACAGGCATGAACACATACACAGGAGAACTCAAAGAATCACAAGATATATCCAAATACGGAGCAAAGTAAGATAACACATATGAATAAGTGGATCCCGGATCAAATAAGACTGATGCATCTTTATGATATACCGGAACCATACCTGTGATGACTACGTCTGATGCGACTACCTCCGTCCTACCCGAAAAAGCATAAAATCTGGCTTGGCCTCCCCCTTTAGGGTGTTCTCTACCCTCCTAACCCCTACCTCTAGCTGGCTGTGCGGGTGGAGCGACAACTGGAGTAGCAACCATGGCCTGTGAAGTTTGTGGACTAGGTGGAATCTATAGAGCCTGAGTAGTCTGTGGAGTTGCACCCCTCCTGAGTCTGGGGTAGTCCCTCACCATATGTCGGGTATCACCACAATCAAAGCAAGATCTCAATGGGCGTGGCTACTGAAACTGGCCCTGGCCTGGTCGGCTAGACTGACCGCTGAAGGCACCCCGTGCAGGAGGTACACTAGAAAGTGGCTGAGCAAAGGGGGGAACCTAAGACCTCGGAATAGCCGAAGCACCGCTAGAAGCTGGAAGTGCTGAATGAACTGGGTGGCTCACATAGCCAGCTGGGGCCCGGGCACCACTATATCCTCCAGAATCTCGAGGTCTCTTGGCCTCCCTGTCCTTTCTCTCACGGCCTCGCATACCCTCCAATCTCCGCGCGATCTTTACCACCTGCTGGTACGGAGTATCTATCTCCAACTCTCTAGCCATGCCAAATCTAGTACCATAGTTGAGTCCTTCGATGAATCGATAGACTCGTTCTCTGACTGTAGAAACCAAGGTAGGTGTATGTTTGGACAACTCATCGAATCTAATGGCATACACAGACACTGTTACAGTACCCTGGCGCAGCTGCTCAAACTCCGCGCGCAATGCATCCCAAAGGGTCTAGGGAACAAACTCTCTCAAGAACATCTTTGAAAATCGAGTCTATGTTAGTGAAGCTGCATCGGCTGGGCTACCCTCCTCGTAAGCCCGGCACCGCTGATACACTGCTCCTGATAGCTGGAATGTAGTAAAAGTAACTCCGTTCGTCTCCACAATACCCATGGTACAGAGAACACAGTGGCATTTCTCTAGAAAACCCTATGCATCCTCTGTAGCTAGGCCACTGTAAGTAGGAGGATGATACTTCTTGAACTTCTCAAGTCTAAGATGCTCCTCCTCAAAGGCCACTGCCCTAACCTCGGGCTGAACCGAAACAACAGGTTGAGCTGGCATAACCTCGGGGACCTGATCAACATGGACCCCCTGCTATGGAGTACGAGCCGCAGGAGTCTGAGCTCCTCCCCCAGCCTGAGATGTGACTGGTGCATGTGGGATCAACCTCGCCTAAGCTAGAGTACCGAACATGCTCAAAAACTGTGCTAGGATCTCCTGAAGTGCAGGGGTGACAATAGGTGCCTTGGGTGCCTGTCCTCTAATCAGAGCTACTGGTGGCCTTAGTCACTGCTTCGACAGGTGCTCTAGCCGCACCACGTGCCTCTCCTCGGCCTCTGCCCCGGCCCCGGCCCCCGCCCCCGCCCCGGCCTCTCGCGGCTCTAGCAGGGGCGCGGGTGTCTGATAGTCGGATCTAGCAGTGCTTGTCCTCACCATCTGTGAGAGAAAAGAAAGGAGAAGATTCATATTTCGAAGTCAACCAATTCGCGCGATAAGGAATTAAAGAAGTAGAATTTTCCTAACAGTTCTATAGCCTCTCGAAGATAAGTACAGACATATCCATAAGGATCTGCAAGATCTACTAAACCTGCTTATGACTGGTAACACCTATGAACTTATGATGCCAACTTCTCATGACCCGAATTTCCTACCTTAGGATGTTGTGATGACACCTAGTCTCTAAGAATAGATGAGCATAACATGCATAGAGAAATACCGGAAATAATACTAAAACCTCAAATTAAACCATTACACTATTATAATAAAAGTCAATCGTACAATAGTCAATATTTCCCAAAAACCTGGTGGAACAGAGTCATAAGCTCTACAAGAAGGTACTAATAGTCCCGTAATATAATATTGTTTTGAAACAAGAAATAAACAATAGAATGTCTAAAAATAGAAGGTGACTCCAAGGCCTGCGGACGTCGAGCAGGTATACCTTGAAGCCTCCAAAAGCAGCTAGTCAATAAATTTCTAGCGTCCAACACGGGCAGACGTACCTGGATCTGCAAAAAATGTGCAGAAGTGTAGTATGAGTACACCATAACGTTACCCAGTAAGTATCAAGACTAACATCAATAGAATAGTAACGAGGCCAAGTCAAGACACCTACTAGGACAAGATAAACGGGTCAAAAATATAATAACAAGAAGTAATAGAAAGCGGAGAAATGTATGATAACAAAACAGTTTAAAAACATAAACTAATGACAGAATTGTAAGCATAAAGACAACATAAGAAAGCAAATAACTAGAACCACAAATAATCAAATACAAACAAAATTGGTAAGAAGGGGAAGAATAAAAGCAACAAGAATTGTTCGACCAATAACTCTTTTCAATATGAAATGCACATCAAGAATCACAACCGAGGTACTGCCTCGTATTCACATTTCTCAATTTCAATCAGAATTTTTTCTTATATCACCGCGGGAGCCTTGTATTTAGTTTTGAAAATTATTTTTCCATAAATAACTACCTGCATTTTAGCCCACCTTATCACACCGCGTGGCATCGAGTAGTTCTCCTACTAGCAACACACGTATCAAGCCTACCTTATCTCATTGCGTGTGTATCAACCTCTAGCTTTATACCACCACATGCATATTAATATCACAATATAATCACTCGCACCACAAGTGCCCATATACCACAACTTGCTAAAAAAAAATCAACAATACCAATGTTTCCATAACAAATAGCCCACGGCTCAACCACAATATGTACAAGAATTTTAACAATAACAAAATAAATGTAAATTGCTCAACAAGAAAGATATCTCAACAATTAACAACTTCACTTCAATGTGATAAAGGCTTTTGCAACTTCAACACCAAGAATTCAACAAGAAGATATTCCACGAAATAACAATTTCAAGTAAAGGTAATTCAACAATTTAAGAGGTAACAAGACGATAAGGAAGTCAATAACTTCAACTAAAGCATGTAAGAGAAATAACAAGCAAGAGGTAGAACAATTGTTAACAATGTCAAATAAAGCATGTAAGGGTAGATTAACCATGTAAGAGTGGATTAACAATGAGAAATATAACATGTTATGACAATTCAATTAAAGGCATGGAAAGTGTGAGACCCCATGTTAAGTTTTGAAGCCAAGCAAGTTGCAAAATAAAGGTCGGCGAAAGTTATCATAAATTTCTCTAATAAATTTTTTAAACTTTGGGTCAAATGTATCAGACCATTTCTCCCAATATGTAGAGATTTATGAGACCCACGACCTACCTAATCGAAGGTCTACGCGTCTAGTTTTCAACCAAAAAAACCTCACATCAAACCGACATCGGAGTAAAAAGTTATGATCGTTTTACTGCAGACTATCCAGGCTAAAACCGGGTCGCGAACCGGGTCGGGTCAAGCAAGTAGTATAAGTCGGCAAGTTCGACTTTTCAGACCTAAAAACATTTCACTTTCGTTCTAAAACAGTATGAAAGCTTAAGAGAAGGGTCCATGATGTCCTTGAGTGATTAAGGTGCATTATTAACGATTTCTACCGTTAAAATTTGCCCCCGTGCCTAGAAACGTAATCTCTACGCTTTGCAATCGTTTCCCCCTTCTATTAGCTATGTTTGGAGCTATTCTTAGAAGATAGGAATTTTATATCCTTTCTGGTTTTTCAGGTTTTATTCTTGGTTTTCCAAGGTAATCATCTTGGAACTCTTTTATGATCATTTTTACAAAGTTCTACGGACGTTTCGTCAAGTTAGGGTTATATGGCAAATCTGCTGATTTAAACTCAATAATGAACTATTTATTGGTGCGTATAATCTGTATATATATATAGTGTT
Organism: Nicotiana obtusifolia; assembly: GCA_002018475.1. Taxonomy (NCBI): domain Eukaryota; kingdom Viridiplantae; phylum Streptophyta; class Magnoliopsida; order Solanales; family Solanaceae; genus Nicotiana; species Nicotiana obtusifolia. The sequence goes on along the minus strand of MCJB01052340.1, from coordinate 10,000 downwards.
TGCGAAGCTTAGGATGTAAGGAACAACTTCTGTGAAGGAACTACAGGCATTCGGACGTTCGTTGGAAAGGTATGTTAAGGCTAAGCTCCGTCCTTCTTTTTAGCACGAATTCTGGGAAATTCCTAAGACATGAAATGTGATATTTTACTATTTTATTGTTAGAAAGACCTTCTGTGAAAGGCATTGGGATTGTAGCTGGAGTATTTTCATGATGCTATTAGGTTGATATTTCACTCATTCAGTTAAATAGGGTATTCGACATCTATATATGTCATTTTGTCGGCTTTCTTTACTATATGTCTAGATATATGAATTCTTATTCATCCTTGGGTTGTGTGGCTAAAAAAAAAGATTTAAAAGTCGAGTTAAGTTTTCAAGCTTATCCAAAAGAAATGAAAGCATAAAAGGTTCCACGAAACAATTGTATGCGATACGAATGTGATTATGAGAATAAGAGTACCTATGAGCCAAGATTGGCTAAGTTCTTGTTATGGCCTACTATGTGCATACAAAGTTCATATCATACATAGCATATTATGCATGGACTTCGAGCTATAATCGGAGGTAAGGGGCCTAATTGCCCGAAAAAATTTATATATTGTACAAATGGCCACGGGTTGGCAATATGATACCGGTTAGCTACCGGAAGAGACCGCCATTGCTAGATTTGATTGGGTATGTCATGCATTTGCATTACTATATATGTATTCACGACATATGATTACGCGAACATACCATACATATTTGATTACTATGAAGTAGGATGTCGGCCGTGGAGGCTATCAGAATTTCAGTGTCAAGTGGTATCTCTATTACTTCGTTTACATCAGCTATGTATGACTCTACTGCCTGCCTTACATACCAGTACATTTTTACTCGTACTGATGTCCCGTTGCCTGGGGACACTGCATTTTTGTTTCGTGCATGCAGGTCTAGATAGGGACTCTGATCGACCCCTCCGCTAGGAGTTCGAGGTTCAGCTGTGAGTTGGTAACCTCCACCTCTTCCTGGAGCTTACATAGAATGGTTACTTTTGTTATACAGTTTGGGTATTGTCGGGGCCTTGTCTCGACGATGCTTGTGACACTCTTAGAGGCTATTATGGACACAGTATTCTGGGTTTCTTTCTTTTTTGTAGCTTTCAGTTTCCAGCCCATAGGCTTGGCATGTATATATGTGTGTGTAGGCATGTACGTCTCCAATCGCGGCCTCTTCGGCCAGCTAGTACTTTATTATTTTAGCTTATCTACCTTTGTTATATGGCTTATTGTTATTCAGGTCATGACCTTAGTGGTCCAGGTTTAGTATTTCAGATGTTGTGCTGCCCGATCTGTTGGGCCTCAGTTTAGTTAGCTAGTATGTTTAGTGGCTAACTCGATCGAATATAGTATCGAGTGCCAGTCGTGCCTCCCCTAGTTTGGGGCGTGACAAACTTGGTATCAAAGTAGGTCGTATCCCAGGGAGTCCACAAGCCGTGTCTAGTAGAATCTTGCTTATGGGTGTGTTGTGCACCACACTTATAATCAGGAGGCTATGAGGTATTTTGGAATGGTTACGTTTCTTTCAATTAATAGATAGTTCTATAGAGCGAAGTTATAAGAACATATGAAATCTAAATCGTGCTTTGTGTTTCTTATCTAACAGGCTACCTACGCTCAGGAGATGGCACAGCGAGAGAATGGTATGGATCCGGGGGAAGGTACCAGTCGTTCCCCACCAGGTCAGAGGGATGGATTTCCCTTAGAGGCACACAGTGAGTCTCCAGTACCCCTAGTTTCAGCTTCCCCAGCCCGTGTTGGAGCCCCGATAGATGCAGTACCTGCGGCCTCACCAGTTCCATTAGTACCTATGGCAGCTAAAGACACGGGACCTCCAGCACCTGTTGTCCTCCAATCAGAGACTGGAGAGCAGGGGATGAGGGAGGCAGTTCAGTTGCTGACTAGGATGGTTTCTATTCATGAGCGACAGCTAGAGTCGGGAGCAGATTCTCGAAGAGACGGGACAGGAAGCTCGACGGTACGAGAGTTTCTTCACTTGGCCCCTCCATTATTTACAGGATCCAGTTCCACTGAGGATTCCCAGGACTTTATAGACCAAATGTATAGAGTATTGAGGGTGATGCATGCCTCCGTCACCGAGGCTGTGGAGTTGGCTTCTTTTCAACTACGTGATGTAGCTGTCCTATGGTATGAGGCATGGGAGAGATCTAAAGGACCTAATGCTCCGCCAGCAGAGTGGGAGGACTTCTCTGAGGCTTTTCTAGCCCATTATTTGCCACGGGAGGTTCGGGAGGCCCGTCTTGACCAGTTTCTTAACCTGAAGCAGGGGGATATGAGTGTGAGGGATTATAGCCATAAGTTTAATTCTTTGGCGAGGTATGCACCAGATATCGTACGTACCATGAGGGCTAGAGTTCATCATTATATAGATGGTTTGGGGGATCATCTGATTAGAGATTGTAGGGTAGCATCCCTATCG
>MCJB01052339.1:0-33789 GCA_002018475.1 Nicotiana obtusifolia | reverse complement strand
CACCAATTTGAGCCTCCTGTCGAAACTGACAAACCACCCAAGAATGTAGAGCAGGAGGAGATGTTTAGGAAGTTACAGAGTCCCGAGCAATCATTGAGAAATATGCAAGGGTTGGGAAACCAGGTGAGTGTGGTCTATAAAGATTTATGTTTGTTCCCCAATGTCCAACTGCCTGTCGGGTTCAAGATGCCCAAGTTCGACTTGTATAACGAACATGGAGATCCTGTTGCTCATCTAAGGGGTTATTGCAGCAAAATGAGAGGTGCCAGAAAAACGATGAACTACTTCAGCCAAAGTTTGAGTGGGGCAGCTTTAGAATGGTACACCCGTCAGGACATTAACAGGTGGTACACTTGGGACGATATGGCTCAGGCTTTCGCCCGACATTTCCAATACAATATAGACATTGTTCCAGACCGCCTATCTCTGACCAAGGTGGAAAAGAAATCCAATGAAAGCTTTAGAGAATATGGTTTCCGATGGAGGGAGCAAGCTGCACGAGTCAATCCTCCGATGGAAGAAGACGAGATGGTTAAGTACTTCCTTCAAGCCTTGGAGCCCACTTACTACGGACACTTGATCTCAGCCATTGGCAAATCCTTCAATGATGTGGTAAAGATGGGAGAAATGGTGGAATAAGGGCTCAAGTCCAGTAAGATCATGAGTTATTCTGCAATAAAAGCAATTACTCATGCAATCCAGAGTAGTACCGGAAGTTTTCTTGGCAAGAAAAAGAAGGAAGATGTCGCTATGTTTGTCTCCGGATCATGGCAGGGCCAGAGAGGTCCACCTCACCAATACACCCATCCTCGATCCCGATCTCAAACCTACACCCAAGCTCCATATAACACCCCTCAACATTACTTTTCCCCGTCAAACCCCTAAGACTTAGCCAGACCACCCCAATATTTTGTTCACCATGGCCAGTCATATGCTCAACCCCCTTCTTACCCATAATGGCGTGCTCCTCTCCCACAAAATACCTACCCAGCTCCACAAAATGCCTATCTACCTCCACAACCCTACCAAAACCCCAATGGTCCACACTTTCGACCAAGGACAGATTATAGGAGAGAGAGGCAGCAGCGGAAATAAACTTTTAACCCGCTGGGAGAATCCTATGCTAGTCTATTCCAAAGGTTAAGGAAATTGGACGTCTTGAGGCCAATTGAGTCAAAAATGCCAAATCCCCCTCAAAGAACCTTGATTACTCCCTAAGATGCGCCTATTGTTCTGATGCTCCAGGCCATGACATAGAGAAGTGTTGGCATTTGAAACGGGCGATCCAAGAGCTCATTAATACAAACCAAATTGTAGTCCAAAACCCCGAAACTCCAAACGTTAACCAAAACCCTCTGTCCGCCCATGAACAGACACATATGATTGAAGTAGTTTACAAAGACGGGGAACCCAAGAAGTATTATAAGTCCGTCATGATGATTCGGGCTAGTGAAAACAATTTGGTTAAAGATCCAAATTCTACCAAAGCAAAGCCCATGATAGTTGAAGGGGAAATAGAAAAGCCGAGCCCGCTCAATTTGAAACCACCAATGTTGCTTGTGAAAGGGATGTCAAAGGATATTGCGGCAAGTCCAGAGAGCTCAAAAGTGGCAGTGCCGGGGATTGCAAGTAAGCCTGTCCTAGTTGTGAAAGGGGCTCCTATTACCCCTATCATCATTAGACCAGTAACCCAACCGCCAGTGGTTGATTACAAGGCTGTTCCGTGGAATTACAAGCAAGTGATAGTGACATACAAAGGAAAAGAAGTGGAGGAAGAAGTAAATGAGACTGGAGGATTGACTCGTTCTGGCGAATGTTTCGCTCCAGAAGAGTTAAGGAAAGTCAAGCCATTCAAAGATAGCCAAATGCCAATAAAGAAGCCAGTTACCGAGGAAGAGGCAGAGGAGTTTTTGAAGAAGATGAAGGGGCAGGATTATTCCATCATAGAGCAGTTGAGGAAAACACCAGCTCAATTTTTCTTTTGTCTCTGCTGATACACTTAGATGAACATCGCAGGGTCTTGATGAAGATTTTAAATGAGGCGCATGTTCCTGATAAGATCACAGTAAACCACTTAGAAAAGATAGCTGGCAAGATTTTTGAAGCAAACCGGATCACTTTCTCGGATGATGAACTTCCTATCGAGGGTACAGAACACAACCGAGCTCTTTATCTCACAGTGAAGTGCAAAGATGTTGTTGTCTTGAGGGTTTTAGTTGACAATAGCTCTAGTGCAAATATTTATCCTTTGTCTACTCTGCAAAAATTGAAGACTGGCACCGAAAGGATCTGCTTGAATAGTGTATGCGTTCGAGACTTTGATGGAGGAGGTAAAGATTCTGTTGGAGATATAATGCTCGAATTGTCAATAGGACCAGTTGATTTCACCATGGAATTCCAAGTGTTAGATGTAACAGTCTCCTACAATCTGTTGTTGGGAAGGCCTGGGATACATGCTGCTAAGGCAGTCCCGTCCTCTCTGCATCAAATAGTTAAATTCGAGTGGGACGGGCAGGAAATAGTTGTGCACGGTGAGGAAGATTTGTCAGTCTGCAACAACACAATTGTTCTGTTCGTTGAAGCTGATGATGATAAGGGGCCTTGGGTCTTTAAAACTTTTGAAACAGTGTCTGTTGATAAGGTCACTGAAGGAAAATGCATTCCGGGTCCCAAGGGTCTGGGATCATCTCTGCAAGGTATTGTGCATCCAATATGCCCCAATGGGAATCGTGGTACATTTGGTTTGGGATTCACGCCCATAGAAGAGGACGTGAAAAGGCTTAAGAATCCAAAACAGAAGGTATCGTCACTCTCCAAGCCAGTCCCACACATCTCCAAGTCTTTTGTCAAACCAGGAGTCAAAAAACCTCCAACCTTCTTAATCCCAGAACCTGTGGCCAATGTTGATGAAGAGATAATCAAGGGGTTCCGAAGTCTTTTCAAAGAGGTCAATATAGTAGAGGTTGGTGAAGGCTCTAGTAAAGCAGATGTGCAGTTCGTTGGCCCAAACGTGAAGCTTAGCAATTGGGAAGTTACTCCTCTCCCCACCAGGAAGGAGTTTTGTAGTTCGCTTTATTTCCTTTTATGTTATTTAGGTCATTCCAGGGTTGTAATACGTATCTTTCTTTTTAAGTTTTACTTATTCTGATGCTCAAACCTTTCTATCCTTTTATTTCCAATGAAATGCAATTTCCCGTTTTCCATTATTGTTAATGATGTTTTATTTTGTTCTTTTGCACAGTTCTTTTTATGCTGGTTACAGTGATATGACATGCATGAGAAATTTTCAGCCGAGTTTTAAAAGCCAATCTAATTCTGGAATAACAATCCAAGAAGTAGAATATGAGGATGAAATAGAATATGATGAAGAAGCAGTGTTTGAGCAAATCAGTAAAGAGCTAAAACAATTTGAAGAAAAACTGAAACCTAATTTTAGTGAGACTGAAGCAATCAACTTAGGGGACCAGGATGATGCTAGAGAAACCGAGATAAGTGTGCATCTAGAACCACGAGTGAAGGAGGAAATAATCAAAAAATTGTTTGAGTACAAAGATGTCTTTGCCTGGTCGTATGACGAGATGCCAGGTTTGAGAACTGATCTGCTAAGTTGCCGACTGATCCATCACTTCTCCCCTTCAAGCAAAAGTTACGAAAGTTCAAGCCCGATATGAGTGTGAAGATCAAAGAAGAAATCACAAAGCAGCTCACTGCAAAGGTCATCCGGGTCACTCAATATCCCGTTTGGTTAGCCAATGTCGTGCCAGTACCAAAGAAAGACGGTAAGACCCAGGTCTGTGTTGATTACCATGATCTCAACAAAGCAAGCCCAAAGGATGATTTTCCATTGCCGAACATTCACATTCTGATCGATAATTGTGCCAAGCATGAGATTGGGTCTTTCGTGGACTGTTACGCAGGATATCATCAGATCTTGATGGACGAGGAAGATGCAGAAAAGACAACATTCATCACGCCATGGGGAACGTACTGTTATCGGGTAATGCCATTTGGTTTGAAGAATGCTGGGGCAACTTACATGAGGGCAATGACCACCATGTTTCATGACATGATACATAAAGAGATTGAGGTTTATGTAGATGATGTGATCATAAAATCAAAAAAGCAGTCTGATCATGTCAAAGATCTGAGAAAGTTTTTCCAAAGGCTCCGCAGGTACAATCTCAAGCTCAATCCAGCAAAATGTGTATTTGGTGTCCTGTCTGGTAAACTGTTGGGATTCGTGGTCAGTCGACGCAGTATTGAACTAGATCCGTCAAAGATCAAAGCCATTCAAGAATTACCACCCCCGAAGAACAAAAGAGAGGTGATGAGCCTACTTGGAAGGTTAAATTACATCAGCAGGTTTATTGCTCAACTCACGACAACCTGTGAGCCCATCTTTAAGATGCTGAAGAAGAATGCCGCAGTCATATGGACTGACGAGTGTCAAGAAGCATTCGATAAGATCAAAAGGTACCTGTCGAATCCACCGGTACTGGTTCTACCAGAGCCTGGAAGACCTTTAATTCTTTATTTGACAGTCTTGGACAATTCTTTTGGTTGCGTGTTGGGTCAACATGACATCACAGGAAAGAAGGAGCAAGCAATCTACTATCTTAGTAAGAAGTTCACTCCCTATGAGGTTAAGTATACTCTACTTGAGAGGACCTGCTGCGCCCTAACTTGGGTGGCACAGAAGTTGAAGCATTATCTGTCATCCCACACTACTTATCTCATTTCTCGCATGGATCTTCTAAAGTATATTTTTCAGAAGCCTATGCCCACGGGAAGACTTGCAAAGTGGCAGATTTTACTCACAGAGTTTGATATCATCTATGTCACTCGGACCGCGATGAAAGCCCAAGCCTTAGCTGACCACTTAGCCGAGAATCCGGTGGATGATGAATACCAGCCATTGAAGACTTATTTTCCTGATGAAGAGGTCATGTGTGTTGACGAGGTTGCCCACGATGAAAAACCAAGTTGGAAACTTTTCTTTGATGGAGCTGCTAACATGAACGGGGTCGGAATAGGGGTTGTACTTATCTCTGAAACAGGGCAACACTACCCTATAACAGGCCAGCTTCAATTTTATTGCACCAACGACATGGCTGAGTACGAAGCATGCATTCTGGGTTTGAGGCTAGCTATAGACAGGGGAGTCCAAGAAATACTTGTTCTGGGAGATTCAAATTTGTTGGTCCATCAGATTCAAAGAGAATGGGAAACTCGAGATTTGAAGCTTATACCTTACCGACAGTACCTGCATGATCTTTGTCAACGATTCAGGTCAGTTGAATCTAGACATGTTCCCAGGATTCATAATGAGATTGCTGATGCCTTGGCCACCCTAGCGTCAATGTTATATCATCCAGACAAGGTTTATGTCGATCCCATACATATCCAAGTTCGTGATCAACACGCCTACTGTAATGTGGTGGAGGAGGAAATCGATGGCGAGCCTTGGTTCCATGATATCAAGGAATACATCAGGTCGGGGGTATATCCAGTACATGCTACAGGTGACTAAAAGAGGACCATTCGACGTCTGGCCAGTGGATTTTTCCTGAACGGAGGAATCTTGTATAAGAGGACTCCGGATTTGGGACTGCTGAGGTGCATAGATGCTAAAGAGGCTTCAATTATCATGGCCGAGGTATACTCTGGAGTTTGCGGTCCACATATGAATGGGTATGTATTGGCAAAGAAGATACTTCGAGCAGGTTATTTATTGGCTTGTTACGGGATTCTATCAACTTTGTTCGCAAGTGTCATCAATGCCAAGTACACGGTGATTTGATTCATTCTCCCCCCTCTGAGTTACACACAATGTCTGCGCCCTGGCCCTTTGTCGTCTGGGGCATGGACGTTATTGGGCTAATTGAGCCGACAGCGTCAAATGGGCACAGGTTTATTTTGGTGGCCATTGATTACTTTACCAAGTGGGTCGAAGCTATAACTTTCAAGTCCGTAACCAAAAAGGCAGTGGTGGATTTTGTCCATTCAAACATCATTTGTCGGTTTAGAATTCCAAAGGTAATCATCACAGACAATGCTGCTAAACTCAACAGCCATATGATGAAAGAGGTGTGCCAACAGTTCAAGATTATGCATCGAAACTCCACTCCGTATCGCCCCAAGGCAAATGGAGCTGTTGAGGCTGCTAACAAGAACATAAAGAAGATACTTCGTAAGATGGTTCAGAGTTCTTAGCAGTGGCATGAAAAGTTGCCTTTTGCATTACTGGGCTATCGCACTACTGTTCGCACCTCAGTGGGTGCAACTCCTTATCTGCTGGTATACGGAACTAAGGCAGTTATACCTACGGAAGTTGAGATTCCATCTCTTCGGATCGTTGCAGAAGCCGAAATTGACGATAACGAATGGGTCAAAACCCGGCTCGAGCAATTGAGTCTGATTGATGAGAAAAGATTGGCTGCAGTATGTCACGGTCAATTGTATCAGAAGAGGATGGCTAGAGCATACAACAAAAAGGTGCGTCCCCGGAAATTTGAAGTGGGCCAAATGGTATTGAAACGCATTCTTCCTCATCAGGTGGAAGCTAAAGGCAAATTCGCCCCAAACTGGCAAGGACGGGTCGTTGTGACGAGAGTGTTGCCTAATGGTGCTTTGCATTTAACAGACATGGAAGGCAAATGTGTAGATATGACTATCAATTCTGATGTCGTTAAGAGGTATTATGTATGATCTCTTTGCTCATTTTCAATTGTATCTTGTACTTGGCATGTTCGCAGTTGAACTGACGAAGGCATTTTATTCCGCTACCTAAACACTTTCATCCTTTGCTACCCCTTTGAGCCTTATTTATTTTTCTTTCATAGCCCTCTTTTGGAGTCAGTATCAGAAATAAGGGAAAAGAAGAAGAAGAAAAGAAAGGAAAGAAAAGAAAGAAAGAAAAAAAGAAAGAAAAAGAGAAAAAGAAAAAAAATGAAAAAGAGAAAGAGAAAGAAAAGAAAAAAAGAAAAAGAAAAGAAAAAGAGAAGAATGAAACAAACAAACAAAAGAAAGAGGGAAAAATGTTTGAACTACGTTTGACCTTATTCCTTTTAAGGATACGTAGGCAGCCTTACGGTTCGGTCTCATCAAAATAAAAATGACAAATCCCTGCAGGCCCCCAAAGAAACTGGGTCAGAAGTTTTGAATTCGAAAAATCTGATGCCAAAAGTTATAATTTTTACCCCTATCTCATCTTGAATTAGTTTGAGCCTTCATGTCACCCTTTCTTTCTAACCTTGTCCAAAAGCCTACATTACGGTCCAAAGAAAGACCTTCTGATCAATCTTTGAGGATGCCGGGTCAAGCGAGATAGAGACATGATCTGTATCAGGGGCAACACTCCATTCATGAGATGAGAGAAATTTAAAATGAGAGAGTCTTATTGGTGAAAATCCTTACGGGCACCATAAGGCGACGGTAAGATGAGAAAAAATTTAAAATGAGAGAGTCTTATTGGTGAAAATCCTTACGGGCACCATAAGGCGACGGTAAGATGAGAAAAAATTTAAAATGAGAGAGTCTTATTGGTGAAAACCCTCACGAGCACCATAAGGCGATGGTGAGTTGAAAGATAAACCAACAAGAAAAATAGGATTAGTGAAAGGTCGGTCCCTGAGGTATGTACTCATGCCATTGAAGCTGAATATGATTGGTTGGACGGACTGGGCTGATCAAATCCGAAATGCATGTCATGATCATTAGAGCTGGCTTTCTCCCTCAGGTAAGTCCTTCTTTTCTAAATCTCCTTCATCTGTGTTCAAGATTTTCCTGTGATTCCTTTTTGTCCCAAAATCATTACACTTTGCTTTTTGAGTCTATCTTTATGAATTTCCTTCAAATTAGCCCACGAAAAACAAGAAGGAAAGGATTTCAAAGCCTACTACAAATTTTTAAATTGCGCAAAGCGGAACTCGGCCAGGCATCTCGCAAGGGACATGATCTGGAATGAGCGGTATGCAGATAATCAAAGTTCAAGCAATAAGGTTATTCTTGAGTTCTGAGAAAATACAAGGATGCAGCTGCGTCCAGAATGAAAATGCAATACCACAGCTGATCAGGATGAAGCGTGGCAGTTAGCATAAGCAGATCCCCAGCAGAATTAAAACTTGAATGTATTCCCTAGCAGGAGCAGACCCTCAGCAATGACGCCACAAACTAACCACCACGTTTTCAAACTAACAAGACTCTATTTGTCTAAAACAGGATCATGAAAATTTGTCAATCCACAAGGCCCTCCCATGAAGAAAGCATGGCTTAGGGCAAAAGGTTTCCATTCAGAATTCCCCAAGAAGAGAGCATGGCTCAGGTAAATTCATTTTCGGCTTTTCAGGACCCTCCTGGATAATAGGATTTAATTTTTAGTTTTCAGGACCCTCCTGGATAATGGGATTTAATTTTTAGTTTTCAGGCCCTCCTGGATAATGGGATTTAATTTTTAGTTTTCAGGACCCTCCTGGATAATGGGAATTTAGTTTTTAAATTTCTCAGGACCCTCCTGGATAATGGGATTCAGGTTTTAAATTTCTCAGGACCCTCCTGGATAATGGGATTTAGTCTTTAAACTTTAAGGACCCTCCTGGATAATGGGATTCAGTTTTTAAATTTCTCAAGACCCTCCTGGACAACGAGACTTAGTTTTAAATTACTCAGGACCCTCCTGGATAATGGGATTTAGTTTTTAATTTCTCAGGACCCTCCTGGATAATGGAAATTAGTTTTTAAATTCTTAGAAGTTTTTAGGTAACATAATTTGGTTAATCCCCGCAGATATGCCCAAGTTCCACACTGGGGCAGAAAAGTTTCTTTTGTTTTGTTTGCTTTATTGTGGTAATCAGGCGCCCACCTGGATAACAAGGGAATACATTAAAGTTTTAGCAATCAGGCGCCCACCTGGATAACGAGGGAACACTTTCAAATTTTAGCAATCAGGCGCACACCTGGAAAACGAGGGAATTCATTTCAGAGTCACTTCAAATCCACAAATATAAGAAACATCAGTAGCCCGCCTGAAGAACAGGGTCCACCTTTTCCAATTCTATATTGAGGATCGAGTAGAAATTCAAGGAAGATTCAAGACAAGAAATAAATAGGATCTTGTATTTTCTTTTGCTTTTGGTGTAATCTTTCCTTTATTTTTGATGTAATGGCAGGAACCGCAGTCCGGAACTTCGACGGCACTCCAATCGACTCTCCACCTCGGTACTCCATTGCCCTTCTCACTTACGAACTATACATGGCCTGATTCCTTTGTAACCAAGGATATGTAGGTAGCTCAAATACAAGGGCTCGGTCACATTCTCTTTCCTTTTAGTTTTAGTTTCCCCAAGCAGAGGTCGGGTCAAAAAACATGTCTTGTTGTTCTTTATCTGAAAACACTCCGTGTTTCCCGTCAAAGAGGGGTAGCTGTAGACATGTAATTTTTGACTCGCATACCAGAATCATCTTTAATAGGCATAGTATCTTTTAGAATAATTATTTGAGCTTTATTTCCATAGGAATTCGTTTTATTATTAAATTTAATTCTATCTTTAGATTTGAAACTGAAAATATAAAAATAGATAGTCCCAACTTTATCTTTAATAATGTTTTATTTAATTCAATCAAAAGTCTTACTTTTGGACCTTTAAGTTGGCTTTCAGCTTTATTTCTAGCCCAAGTTTTGTAAACTCTTGAGGTCCAAATCTAGAAAAAAAAGAGCCTAAAATTTCAACCCAAAAATCTAGCCCACTCTTTCCCCTTTGCCACATAGGATAACAAATTCTGACACACAACAGATTTTATTATGATCCGCATCCTCACACACACGACCTCCTCACTGATATTCACTGATAATTACAACAGATTTGGGAACCTCTAGGAAGGGAATTTTCTTGGGGAGCAAAATAAGTCAGTTATCTTGGAGAGCAAGGGGGGGGGGGTTCTAGAATAGATCAGAGTTTTCACAGAAACCATCAATCGATTTTAGTCTTCTTCTTCTTCAAAATTTTCAGAAAAAAAAGGAAACAAAAAACAAAAACAGAGGAACATACACTTCTATTTTCTTCAACCTCGTTTTTGGTAGAGAAAGGCCTTCGAGGATCGATTTCGATCAAAAAGGTTCTGGGGTTTTGATTCTAGTTGCTGGTTCGAGTTCCAGTCGTGGCTCATTGTCCCTGTTGCTTGTATCGTCATTCAAAATCACTACGGATTCTCATTCAGGTTCAATTTCCTAATTCTTGTTCATTTTGTTTCGTAAGATAAAAAATGCAATAGATTCGTGGGTGTTTGTCTCCAACTTGTTGATTTCATGAATTGATATGCTCAAATTACACCTTAGCGAATATCGTAACGTGGTTGATGTTTGATATAATCACCCAACAATGGAAAAATCGAAGCAAACAATCGAATCATCCGCGTTTGATATAATCACGCAATATGCGTCTCGCATATAGGATCTGCGATAGCAAATCCCTATTTGCAGTAACGTTTTGTTCTTTTTCTTGTCTTTTGTGGCTTTTTAGATCGGGTTCGGTTAAATGCATGAAATAAAAGTTAAAAGAACAAGGCTATGAATTGAATTTTTTTCTTTCTTTGTTTTAGATCTTATTTTCTTATTTTATTTACATTTTCTCGCTAGTAGCATGTTTAGGCCGATCACACTTGGGTAGGTAATACCAGGACGTTTGTTAATTTTGAGGTGAGAGGTTGTTCCCTAGTTGAATTTATCCGGGGAACTCACCGAAGGACTTATGTATTTGATATTCCGGGGAATGCCCCGAGGTATTTGTATGTGAAGACTAAAGGTGAAACTCGTAGTGTTTCAATTTTAGTTTTACTTTCCTTTTATTAGGTGGGAACGACCTCGAACCTCTTGTGCGTTTGTTTTTCTCTTGTTTGTGTTTGTCTCAATTCGAATTTCCTAAAATCCAACTAAATCGAGTATGCAACCGTGATTTTCATGGGATTCGGGGAATGCCTAACACCTTCTCCCCGAATCAAAAGAACCCCCTTACCCAAATCTCTGGTATGAACTTGACCTTAAGTCCAAGTTCTAAGATGGTGGCCTGGCACACCAGAATCAGGTGGCGACTCTGAATTTTCCTGATTAATTGCCTCTTTGTCACTTTCCAAAATGGAAGCCCCTTTACGAGCTTTATCAAGCCTTTTATCCAAAAGGGTTTAGTAAAGTCTCGCCCGCCCGAAAAAGGAGGAGTGACAAATAGATTGTCGAATTATGTTACCAGTTGGTGGCTTCAACACGATGCCAAGTCCGGATCCCTTCGCGTTGGAAGCACCATCTGTGAAAAGGGTCCATATTCTTGAGGAGTTCCTGAGCCAGCTAACAACTCTCTTTTGACCTCGGGTATTAGGGATGGTGTAAAATCGGCCACAAAGTCTACAACACCTGAGATTTGATGGCGGTTCGAGGTCGATATTCGATGTCGTACCCACTTATTTCTATGGCCCATTTGGCTAATCGGCCTAAGAGCTCGGGCTTATGCATCACATTTCTTAATGGGTAAGTTGTTACGACGCATATGGGATGACATTGGAAATACGGTTTCAGTTTCCTAGAAGCGCTTAACAAAGCGAGCATTAGTTTTTCCAAGCGAGGATATTTAGTTTTGGCTTCGCCTAAGGTTCTGCTGACATAATAAATCGGGAATTCTGTACCTTGTTCTTCTCGGACTAGGACTCCCCTTACCGCTATCTCTGAGACTGCCAGGTAAAAGTACAGTTATTTGTCCATCTTCAGTGTATGAAGCAACGGCAGGCTCAATAAATATCTTTTTAGATCTTCCAAAGCATGCTAGCATTCCAGATTCCATGAAAAGTTGTTCTTCTTTTTCAAAAGAGCGAAGAACCGGTAACTTTTATCGGACGACCTCGAAATGAATCGCTCTAAAGCGGCTATCCGTCCGGTCAACTTTTGCACGGCTTTCACATTATCTACGATCGTGATGGCCTCGATAGCCTTGATTTTTTCAGGGTTAATCTCGATTCCACGATTTGAGACCATGAAACCAAGGAATTTACCTGAACCCACACCAAATGCGCACTTTTCCGGGTTCAACTTCATGCTGTACTGCTTCAACAAACTGAATGTTTCTTGAAAATGATTTAAATGGTCCTCTGCTCGCAGGGATTTAACTAACATGTCGTCAATATAAACCTCCATTGTCTTTCCTATTTGTTTCTCGAACATTCGGTTTACTAAGTGTTGGTATGTGGCCCCAGCATTTTCTAACCTAAATGGCATTACATTGTAATAGTATGTGCCATATTTAGTGATGAAGGAAGTTTTTTCCTAATCACCTGGTTCCATCCATATTTGGTTGTAGCCGGAGTATGCGCCGAGAAAACTAAGGGTCTCATGACCGACAGTAGCATCGATCATGCGATCGATGTTGGGTAAGGAAAAAGAGTCTTTCGGACATGCTTTTTTCAAGTCTTTATAAACTACACACATTCTTAATTTATTCCCTCTTTTAGGGACTATCACTATGTTTGCTAACCACTCTGTGTATTTAACCTCCCGAATGGACCCTATCTTTAGGAGTTTAGTTGCCTCATCCATGACGAACGCATGTTTGGTTTCGAATTGAGGCCTCCTTTTTTGTTTGACTGGATGGAACTTCGGATCCACACTCAGCTTGTGAGTGGTTATGTCCGACGATATATCCGTTATATCAAGGTGGGACCAAGAGAAGCAGTCTTCGTTAGTTGTAAAGAATCGAATAAGTTTTGTCCTAAGCTCGGAGCTTAACCCCGAGCCCAGGTATACTTTTCGTTCGGGCAAGTCTTCTCGTAGTGTGACTTGTTGCAGTTACTCGACAGTTGATTTGCTGGCATCGTAATCATCGGGGGTGATAAGAGGTTTGGGAATTCCATAATCGTCATCCTCGACATATACTTGTTTATCCACATTTGCCGAAGATGGTATCTATAATTGCTATTTTGTCTTGCTCTCGACTCTTTGGTTAGGAACTGTTGGTGTTTATGTCATTTCTTCCACCGCGAACATCTCTTTCGTAGCTGGTTGCTCCCCGTAAACCGTTTTAACTCCATCGGGCATCGTAAACTTCAACACCTAGCGTAATGTCAAAGGTACCGCCCTTATGTCATGGATCCATGGCCTTCCAAATAGAGCATTGTAACTCATGTCCTCTCCGGTCACATGGAACTTTCTTTCTCGAATGCTTCCAGCAGTATTTATTGGCAACGTTATTTCACCCTTTGTGGTCTCACATGCCATATTGAACCCGTTAAGTACTCAGACTATAGGAACGATCCGGTCTGACAAGTCGAGTTACTCCACGACCCACGATCGGATTATATTGGCTGAGCTACCAGGGTCGATTAACACACGTTTTACTCTAACTTTATGTATAAGTACAGGTATTACCAGTGCGTCATTATGGAGTTGTGCAATTCCTTCCGCATCTTTATCATTAAAAGATAAAGTCCCCTCTGGCATGTAATCCCGAGTGCGCTTTTCCCTAACCATGGATATTTTGGTACGTTTCAACATCGGACCTTGAGGGGCATCGACTCCACCGATAATCATGTTGATTTTATGTTGAGGTTCTTCCTGACATGTCTATTTATTCCAATTTCCGAAGTGATTTTTTGCTCGGTCGCTCAAGAATTCTCGAAGGTGTCCGTTATTAAGTAACCGGGCTACTTCTTCTCTCAGTTGCCGACAGTCTTCTATTTTATGACCGTGAGTGCCGTGATATTTGCATATTTGATTAGGATCCCTTTGGTTTGGATCAGATTGCAATGGTCGAGGCCATTTAGTATCTTTGATGCGACCGGTAGCAGATACGATAGTGGTAGCATCAACATTAAAATTATACTCCGATAACCGAGGTGCTTCTTTATGCCTGATGGGCCTTTCGAAATTGCTTTTAGTCATGAGCCCCCTGCTGTTCTACCTCGGTCATTCGTCCTTTCATGTCTTAGAGAGTTTTGCTCGGATATACCGATTTTTCTGTCCCCGTGATACGACCGATGTCGTTCTCTATTCGATCTTGGTTCGCGATAAAATTTCCTTCGAATTTTGTCATAAGCTCTAACGGGGTAAATGGATCCTGAAGGGGCTCCGAGCTGATCGTCTTTGACTCTGATTTTTGACTAGTACCGGTTATGTACGTCAGCCCATGTGACGGAAGGGTACTCTAATAAGTTCTGATATAGTTGTTGCGAGGCCGCCGAGCTTCGAACATTGAGTCCTTGAGTGAAGGCTTGAACAGCCCAATCGTCTGTGACCGGTTCGCATCGGCCTGGTATCGAGAATGCTTTATCGACCTTGAAATCGGCTCCGGTCGAACACCCGGTTGGTACAAACGCCTTCAAAGGGGGCTCCGCTGTAGGCTCCTCAACGGCAACAGGTGAAACGTCATCAGCAGGTTGAGAAGAAGAGGGAGTTTGTCTTTGAGGAACAGAGTTTGAAGTCTTCGCCATTGTTTTGAGCAGATGAACAAATTAAAAGTTACAGATGCAAGGGAAATATAGTATGAAAAGCTTGCGAGGTATTCTCAGAAAACTAGAAAGCAGGAGGTCTTGAAGATAAGAGCGATGTAATTTTATAAAAAGGCACAGACATCTGAATATAAAGGGTGAGAGAGGGTATTGATAGCCTCTCAAAATGGTAGTTCGCATCCCAAAGCGGCAGAACGCCGACTGACACACACTTGATGCTTTAAAAGGCTTTTCTGATGAGACGTTTTCGATTTCCGTATCACGTACATCATAAGTTCACCGTCACTTATCAGAATGAGAATTTGGCTTTTCTGATGGGACGTTTTCGATTTCCGTATCACGTACGTCATAAGTTCACCGTCACTTATCAGAATGAGAATTTGAGGCCCATATCGTTTCTCGTCGTTACTCTCCAAAAAACGAGGGGACTATCTGGATACGGTCGAAGTCGGGCCCACCCTATATGGCTAACATCGAGTTCAACTGTTACACGATAGATCGGGTTCGGAATGCGTAGGGTCGAAGATAGAACCGGAGCTTCATTGAAGCGAAACACGAAGCCAGAATGTTCGACCTCGAAAACACCGAGGCCGTGATCCGAAGTCGAGCCTGACTCCGAAAATGTCCAAGGGAAGATCATTAAACCTAAATGACAGAAAATCGAAAAATCGTGATGGGACGAACATCACGGCAAGAATCTCGGCATTAATCAATAGAACCACTTAATTAGCAAATCAGGAGATTTTTTACCTTGTGCGGAAATTTTTACCTTGTATAAAATTGTATCAGATGTGACCTCCCCATTATATAAAGGGAGAGATGAACCATTTACACAACACTTTGGAAACGAATCATCAATAGAAAGAAAACATAGTGATATATTGCTCTCTTGAATCATTTTATCATCAACTAATTTTAATTTCCATTATAATCAGTTTCCGCCCACGAAGGATCATCCAACGGCCACAAGTGTCTAACTCGGGTGGTTTGAGTTCTTTTCCATTTGTCCCTTAATTTTAATTTTCGTTATATTATTCGTCATTTAATTCAAATCAGGTCACATACCCTTAAAATCACGTATAAATTCAATTGTTATCCGACATTTAGGGTAAACAAAATTCATGTTCAATCGCAACTGAACTTCCAAATAATATTTTTTAACATTATTTTAAATATTCTTTTTTCATATCAATCAATTATTGTCTAAAAGCCTTCCAATTTTTAGGAGAAAAAAGTATAAATTGTGACAAAATTGCAACTCTTAAGTTTGTCATGTTTACGATTCAGATTATGAATTCTTTAATTTGAATCTTCCCAAGTATTGAAATTAATAAAAGTACAATTTGTACAAATATTATTCAAATTTTCGATTGTGTCGTTACTGATGCAAATGAGTGACGTGAATTTTATCTTTACAAATTTGCGAAACTTTTCCTTAAGCTGATTAAGCTACTGATCATTATGGTAACCCTGATCTTGTTGACACTGTTCGCGAACGTTAAGAAGCCATCTTCTAATTCGTTGATCTATTAAGTTGAGGCTGCTCTGCATATAGTAATTTAGACTCGTACTTCATCGTCGTCTGATTCTTGTTATTTTCAAATGCATAGGTCAAATAAAATTTTATAGGTGTTGGATTCAACATTATATCAAATAAAATAATATAATTGAGGGGAAGAATTTTTAACATATTAGTTTAACTTTGTATCTTATTTATAACAAAATCAAATTTGATGCATAATGAGATAAAACAATTTAAATGTACACTCAAAAATCTAGTAAGACATGAAATAATTTTATATGAGGGAAAAATCTTTTGAAGTCGGTCGTAAATAATTGCATAAAAACGAGAACAATTGTTTAACTATATCAAAGATCAAATAACATATTGACTAAACAAATACTATAATACATTTATAATTTGTATATTCTTCGTAACAAAGTTAAATTTAAGACATACATGCATAATGAGATAAAACTGTTTAAATATATACTCAAACATCTAGTAAGACAAGAAATAATGTAATATGAGTGAAAACTTTTAAGATCGATCACAAATTTATAGTTGCATAAAAACATAATTTAATTCTATTCAAAGACCAAATAACATATTGACTAAACAAATACTATAACACCTTAATACTAGTATTTATGAACGTGCGTTGCACGTTAATAATGACACGTGGTAATTTGAATATTTATTTATATGAAGGAACAATAAAATATAATTCATGAGAGAAATTTTATGTTTAATAATACAACAATCATCTAAATATCGAAAAATATTATCAAATTAGCATAATACATGAATTTAAAATAAAATAACATCATCAAAACTTACACAAATGATCATTTTTGTCATGTTAGTTAGATAATTATGTATTATAATTTAAAAGTATTTAATGTGATGAGATCTTAACGAACACTTCTTTGTGATTTTTTTTTTGTATGTTTCCTCCTAATGCTTTGGTTGCTCTGCCTTAACCAGAACTCTTGTTGTCGGTCTTGATATCCCTCTCTAAAGGGCAACATACAGTTGTTCGTGCAAGAAAATATATTGCGATAAATATAGTCCAATATTTGGGATATTTGTCCTTGTACTTTATTTATTATATTTGCAAAACATAAACATACTAAAAATTATTTTCACACAAATTTAAAAGAATCTTCCTTAGTTTATGCTAGCTAAGATATCTTTTTAATTTTATCGTGCGATCTGCACAAATTGCGTTTTAATACGATGATATAAATATTTCTCTTATTAAATGCATTACCATTACCATTGGGATTGATAACCAAGTGTTCAGGTTGAATCAAATCATCTTTTATAAATAAATAAAAAATCATCTTTTATTGGATGCTCTTCTTCATTTCCGATACGAAGCAAGAAGACGTTGAATACTGGATCAGTTGAATCTTTTTCATTTGAGGCCAGAAGTATAACTTTCGCAAGCTAGCTTTTACAGTCTCTGCTTTTGTCTTGGAACTGCTGGTAGTGCTTGACAGAAATCACCTCCTAAACCATTAATTTTTCACCAAACGGTTTATTAATATCTAATATATCTCTAGAACTTCGGGCAATTATTTCGATCGTTTGACACTTAGCCATAAGTGCTTCATCCTATATTATCAATTTTGCTTTCCTTATAAATTTAACACTATTGCTCTGCTTTCATATATTTGTGATGGTTATTTAGGTTGTTTGAAGAGGTATATCAAATCTAAAGTGGGTGGTCTCACAATAGAATTATTATTGGTACACCACTTGCTATTATTGCTAATAGTGTCATGCCTTTAATATGATATTTGCAAGTAATGTATGACATAGAAATATTATTTCGATTCTGCCGGAAGCATCTACAAAGAATAATCTCACTATACGAGAGTCGACTTTTTATAATATAGTCTTGAAAGCCTGTTCTTGATTAGGATTTAGCTTTGATTGTGCTTCCTCAAACACTTGTATGCATTTTGATTCTTAATAATATACTATCATCTTTACTTTGTGTTCTAACGCTCTTTTTATGGAATAAATTTATGTACCCTAAGTTTTTTTTTTTTAAATTGAATAAGAATTTTACTCATATGATGAATTAAAAAATAATAGAATTGGATTCTCTTGCTAAATAATTAATTAAAAGATTTAATTATTTAATTTTAATATAAAATAAACTATTTTATGTTGATTCAGATCTTAATGTTAGTTCATCTCTTATTTTGAATATTTAATCTTAATTATAATTTTATCCACCATAAATTTTATTTTCAAAGAGTAAAAGATTGATATGACATTTCACTTTTAGATCGTTATGTTGTAGAATCATTAGCGGTATTGACTCTTACTAACTATTTTATTCTCTTTCTCACACATTTGTATTCTTAAATATTTTCTTAGCTGTTGTTTAATAATTGAATATTTTTTAATATTACACGAAAAATTAATTACAAATATATTATTTGCGTAGGAAAATAGTTTAAATATAAAATAAAAATATATTAACGTGGGGGTTATCTTTTTCTCAATGTCAAGTCTTTATGCAATCCATTTAATATTACTTTTATTTTTTCTTAGTATTGCATATTATTGAGTGGTAATGTATTGCCAATACGGAGGATTCTTATGAAATTAATTTTATTTTTAATAAAATTAATAAAATTCTTCTACGTATTTTTAATAAGAATTTAATAGACAAAATTTTATTAATTTTAAAATTATAAATCTTAAAAATTAGCATAGAAGGTATTGTAGTCCAAAAAATAGGTTATTACAGTTATGTCTTTCCCTATGAGTTTTTCCGCTTAATATTTTAGGGCTATTTTGGTATATTAATATTATATTTATGCTTTTATAATAATATAGGCTCTCTTTTTTCTAAATGAATTTGGACAATACAATACATTCTCAAAATAAATTAGTAATAGGACATTATAATACGTTTTCAAATTAAATTAGTAATAGAAATTTTTAAGAAGCATATCATAAAAGTAATAGGATTACATGACTAAAGATATTTTACTTGTTCAATTTTATATGAATTAGACATCCCGAAAGTAATTATACTAATATGATTCCTAAAGGTAATCATGTAGGATTTCTAACGTGTAGTATTATTTCCTAAAACTAATAGGATTATAAGACTAATATCTAGAATTTTCGATTATATTCTTTTATTATGAATTATTATGCTTAATATTATAAGGTTATTTTTGTAAACCGACATTATATTCATACTTTTATAATAGTATAGATCATAGCAAAAGAAAAACATGATGATCCAAAATATAAATTTAATACTTTACAAAAAATAGATAAAACAATTTATAACTTGAGTCATGTTTAAAAAATGTTATTTAGAAGGAAAAACACATGTTATCATCAGACCAAAGACATATTGAAATGAGCTAGACAAAAGTTATCATAAATTCATAATTTTGTTGTTGAAATGGTTGGCTACGATATTAAGCAACACGTAAAATTAAGTAACTTGAGAGGGGCGTTAAGGTACAAAAAACATGAGAACTTGGGAGTGCACAGCTCAAAATAGTTCAATGAATTAAAAGAATAGTAATAAGCTAAGAGTTACAGGGTAGAAATCATAAATATGTAAAAGATGAGTACTACAATCCGTTTAATTCCTCTTGTCGTCATTTAATAATTTTAAAAATTGGTCCGCGGAAATCACTCTGTCACTACCCAAGTGACAAATTGACAATCGTGGAAGCCTCTCTCAACTTTATTGGTGGGCACCTCAAACCATGTCAAAATGACAAATTTAACCTTGTGATTTCCTTTTCATTAGTTAAAGGGAGGATAACTTGGTCTTTCTAATATCTGGTTTTATGAAGAAGTAAGCCCCGAATTCACTTTTTTTTTTTTTTTTTTTTTTTGTCTTAAGTAAATTTCCCTTTTAAGTGTCAAATAGAATTTAAATAATCCTTTTGCTTAGCTCAATGATAAATAGTTATTTGTAGGTAAGTCTCCATTAGGCGGCAGATCGCGGCTTGGGAAGAGTTTCTAAATAAATTATTCAATTATTATTTTATTTATTAACTTTAATTCTTTTAAAAACTACAACCAACGTAAAGCAGCGAGATTGCATGCGAATACTACTGTTCATTACCAACAGAAAGCAGCGAGACTGCATGCCAATACTACTGTTATGAACAGTAGTATTGGCATGCAATCTCGCTGCTTTCTGTTGGTAGTAGGTTTTTATATAACAGTAGTATTGGCATGCAGTCTCGCTGCTTTCTGTTGGTAGTAGGTTTTTATAACTAACCGTTATTTTCTTTCATTGTTGATCACCTTACTATCTTGTTGTATTTATTTTGCTTTTATATGGCTTTTTGGTACTGTCCCTTCTAGTCTATATTTTCATTAGTGTGTTGCTTATGTTTTCCTGAGCCGAGGGTCTATTGAAAACAGTCTTTCTATCCTCCAAGGTAGGGGTAAGGTCCGCGTACACACCACCCTCCCCAGACCCCAAAGAAGCTAGGAGGGAGGAGAAATTAGCGGTCACGGAGGCTAAGATTGTTGCATTTGGTCGGCTGTATGAGGAACTGGGGGACAAGAAGCTATTTCGGCTGGCCAAAGCGAGAGAGAGGGAGGCTCGTGACCTGGATCAAGTTAGGTGCATCAAAGAAAAGGAAGGTCGTGTATTGATGGAAGAGGCCCAGATTAAGCAAAGATGGAAGGCGTACTTTCATAAACTACTAAATGAAGAGGGGGACTTAAACATCGTGTTAGGAGGATTGGGGCACTCCGAGAGTCCCCAAGACTTTAACTACTGTAGGCGTATTAAGGTTGAGGAGATCGTGGAGCGATGCGTAAGATGATTCGGGGCAAAGCGACCGGATCAAACGAGATCCCAGTAGAATTTTGGAGGTATGTGGGTAGAGCAGGCTTGGAGTGGATGACTGGGATGTTTAATATTATTTTCAGGATGAAGAGGATGCCAGATGAGTGGAGGTGGAGTACGATGATTCCGCTGTACATGAACAAAGGTGATATCCAGAATTGTAACAACCATAGGGATATTAAGTTACTGAGTCATACCATGAAAGTTTGGGAAAGGGTGGTGGAAGGGAGGGTAAGGAGAGCAGTGTCTATATCAGAGAATCAGTTTGAGTTCATGCCGAGTCGTTCTACTACGGAAGCCATCCATCTAATTAGGAGGTTGGCGGAACAATACAGAGATAGGAAGAGGGATTTGCACATGGTGTTTATTGAACTAGAGAAGGCATATGACAAGGTCCTTAGGGACGTTCCTTGGAGATGCCTGGAAGTGAAAGGTGTACCGGTAGCTTATATTAGGGCGATTAAAGATATGTATGATGGAGCTAAGACTCGGGTTAGGATTGTGGGAGGTGACTAGAGCCTTTTCCGGTGGTTATGGGGTTACACCAAGGATCTGCGCTCAGCAGGTTCTTATTTGCCCTGGCAATGGACGCACTGACACACCATATTCAAGGGGAAGTGCGTTGGTGTATGCTGTTCGCTGATGATATAGTCCTGATTGATGAGACACAGGGCGGCGTTAACGAGAGCTAGAGATATGGAGGCAGGCCCTGGAGTCTAAAAGTTTCAAGTTGAGTAGGACCAAGACGAAATATTTGGAGTGTAAGTTCAGCGACGTGTCGGGAGAAGCAGATGTGTAAGTGAGGCTTCACTCACAAGTCATCCCTAAGAGAGAGAGTTTCGAGTACCTAGGGTTTATAATCCAGGGAGATAGGGAGATTGACGGGGCTGTCACGCACCGTATCGGGGTGGGGTGGATGAAATGGATGTTAGCGTTTGGAGTCCTATATGACAAGAATGTGCCACCGTAACTTAAAGATAAGTTCTATAGAGCGGTGGTTAGACCGGCCATGTTGTATAGGGCTGAGTATTGGCCAGTCAAAATTTCACATACCCAGAAGATGAAAGCAGCAGAAATGAGGATGTTGAGATGGATGTGCGGGCACACTAGGATACATAAGATTAGGAATGAGGATATTCGGGATAGGGTGGCATAGCTCCCATGGATAACAAGATGCGGGAAGCGAGGTTTAGATGGTTCAAGCACGTGCAGAGGAGGAGCCTAGATGCTCCGGTTAGGAGGTGTGAGCGGTCGATTCTAGCAGGTACGGGAAGAGGTAGAAGGTGGTCTAAGGAGTATTGGGGCGAGGTGATCAGGCAGGACATGGCGCGGCTTCAGATTTCCGAGGACATGGTCCTTGATAGGAAGGTGTGGAGGTCGAGAATTAGGGTTGCAGGTTAGGGGGTAGTTGAACGTTTCTCCTCGCTGCGCCAGCTAGTCTGATAGTGTTTTGTTTAGGCCTGCTAGCGATTTTTATTGTGTTTCACATTTTTTATGTCTTACACATTTTGGCCTTTCCATTAATTTGCTGTATTTTACGATACTGATACTATTTTTCTGGTTTCTGTTGTTGTTACGGATCTATTGTCTCTGAGTCGAGGGTCTCCCGGAAACAGCCTCTCTATCCCTTCGGGGTAAGGGTAGGTCTGCGTACACTCTACCCTTCCAAGACTCCACTAGTGAGATTCTACTGGGTTGTTGCTGTTGTTGTTGTCGTTGTTGTAATTCTTTTTAAATCTATTCACATTTATTATGTTCTAAACTTTACTCTTTGTCAACAATTTATTCTACACTCTCTATCATACAGTTAAAAGTTATAATATTCTTATATAACAACCATTTACTTAAAAGTTAATTTTTTCCCGGAATCGATTTTTATTTTATGTTATAATATATGTTCCTTATAACAACACTTAGTTATAGCAGTCAAAAAATTGATGAACGAATGAGACTGTTATAGGAAGATTTGGCTGTAAATTTTCTTTAGAGCGTTGCAGATGACGGTAGTATATTGAAAAGAAAATCAACTATATTGCATTATACAAATTTTAAATGGGATTCACGTTGAACAATAGGCATTTCAAATGTTATCTTAATTAATGCGAACATTTATGAAAAAATTCAGTTTGGAAGTTAAAGTATGATTCGCCATTGGTAGTAATACTGCCAGAGAAACTATTATATTATTGCGGCTGTATATCCAAAATTTTACTATATACTTCTTCGACCAAAAAATGGTATAACATTGACTTTACTGTTTCACTATTTGTTTGTCTTTAAAATGAGCCTAAGGGGAAAAATCAAAAGGTAAGGTTTATCGTCTTCTATCTAGAATTCTCCAACTTAATTTTTGGAGGGAATCTAGGGTATTTGTTTTTCAATTAAAGAATTTGCAGTTTTATTATTAACAATTATAATTGTGATGATCTTGTCTTATGGGTACTGAATTTTCTCTAATATGTGACTCTTTTTTTCTTCCTTTTGACAATATCTTTACTTTGCCCCTAAATTATTGATCCCAAGAACCGGAAAAGTTGATTAGAAAATCAAAATTGTAAAGAAACAAAAGTGAGGGAAGTTTTTGTAATTCTTTAAAGGAATAAGAATATTCCTTTCACTTCAATTTAGTTGTCTCATTTTAATTGATGATAAGCTGTTAAAAAGAATTACTAAATTGTGAAGGAATGATATAGAAAAAATGAATGTAATTTTTGGACTATCTAAAACGAAATGGCTTTTAAATGGGGTCGATGCAGTGCATAATTGCAAAGGTGATATTTATTCTTTTAAACTTAAATTGTCAAACTTTAAAATATTACTAAAAGGCTATTGGAGTATCGTAAATAAATAAATAAATTTTACTAAAACAATACCAATTGAGACGAAGGTATTCATATCTATCTACTCACATGGGCAAATTTATAGCCTGATATATGGGTAGATAAACTTATGGTCGAACTATATATATATATATATATATATATATATATATATATATATATATATATATATATAAAGTTAGAGGAGATATAAAAAGTGATAAAATACAAAAGTGAGAGGGGATATAAAAAGTGATAATATACCAAAGTGAGATGGGGATAACTTTATGTTGTAAAATTTTATTTGGTACTCTCTCTCTTGATTTGTAGTCTTGTATCGTTAATATTTTATCAAAATTATAAACTGACATTTTTATTTTAGCAAATCCACTGGGCTAGTTTTTATATATAATAATAGAAAAGAAAACAATGTAGCATGTTGTCTTACAAGGAGTAAGACTATACGATATGTCAAATACATAGCTCCTATTACCAAATTTGGGCCTGTGATACCTAAAACTGGTATTACATTTTGGTCAAAAAGTAATATAAAGAGCAACTTAACATTAACAATATATATAAAAACTAGCCTATTACAGTAGTAGCCATATTCCGCCTTTGCGCATTTGAGTTTGCCATTTTGGCCTGTCTTCATGTTGTTATCATCACTTGTGTAAACCAAATCCACTCCATGAGAATCCATCACATGTCTAAATACCCTGCAATCATTTGATGTATCAACATATAGTGAAAAAGCTGTTCGAGGTGTCTATGCCATTTTGCGTATGATCCTGGCATGAGATTGTGAGACTCCTCCCATAGTATCTTCCTTGTATATCCTGGATGTGCTTGTTTTGCGGAGCAGCTCCAAGAATTCCCTTTCAATCCTCCCGTAAAAATCATTGAAAACCACTGCTTCGTCCATGTGAATCTGGGCAGTGCTTGCTTTTTATATGTGCTTCTGTTCCTTGAAGGTTGAATATTACCAGATTTTGCTAAGTTACTTACGTTTGTTGATGTAATGGAATAGTGTTCATGCAGGTCTACATGACAAAGTTCTCCAGTGAAGTCGTAAGGACCTAGCTGTTTCCTTTGATTCTCAAGCTCCATGCTTGTGCTTATCCCTGCTTCCCTTCCATTTGAATGAGTACAAAGTACTAATACCACCAAATGAAAGTTGTTCAGAGTATAGGACATGAGTACAGTAACATACCCTGCAAAACAGAAAACTAGGTTAGTGAAAAAAGAGGTCATCATACTCTCCTCCACAAGGATTTGAGCAAGATGATCAATTGTACTGCCAGTTTGCATCCCAGTCATGCTACTCCTTTCCTCCTCACCTCCTAACTTCGTGCAACTTTTACTCTTACGTATGGGCATTGTAATTTATAACTATTCACAATCTTTTTCCCTTGAACATCTAGCTCCCCAAAACAGTGGCATTCCATAGGACCTATATCAAGAGCATAGTTAGCAATATGATATGCCAGTTGGTTACCTTCTCTAAGTGTATGAGAAATTTTCAAGTTACATCGCTCCATCAACTCCTTTATCTCCTCCACATACACTGCAACAGTCCATGGTGTACTCCACACTCCTTGAATTACATTCTTGATAAGCATTGAATCAGTATGCAAATCAATAACGACATAGTCATGTTTCACACACTATCCCAGTGCTTCTACAATGGCTCTCACCTCAGCTTCTGTATTTGTGCCTTCTTCTATCTCCTTGCCACATGCATATACAACATTTCTTTCTTCATTCCTCGAACATAACCAAATGAGCTCCTTCTTGGACTGCCTCTCGATGTCCCATCTATATTAACTTTTATCCAACCATGTTCAGGAAACTCCCACCAAACTTTAGTGTATTTCAGCTTGGGAGTATATTGTTCCATCATACTTACTAAATCTGTCCATTTGTGTGGAACATTTTGTAGGCTTGATTTTCTGTATTTCACAAGAGATTGGAGAGTAGATGATACCTGATAAATGACCCTATTAACATATACTGCATCTCCATGTTATAACTATTTCTCCTCTTCTATAATTCCAACACAGTGATCGATGGTAGAGCTTGAAGTATTGGTTGAAGCCTTGGAATAATCTGCACTGACCAACATTTCACCACTGCTTGGTGAAATGTTAATCCATTTACTGCAATTCCTGCACCTGAGAGAAAATAATACAACATTTTTCTGGCAGCATATGATCTGAAAAACAGATGTGTTAGTGTTTCTTCTTCAGGTTGCACACAACAACAACATCTTGAAGCCATTAAGTATCCCAATCTTTTGAAAAAGTCATCAAATGGCAGTTTATTCTTCCAAACCTTCCACATGAAGAATGATATTTTAAAAGGCAATCCCTTCACCCGAATCATCCTATATGCATTACATGGTTCGTTTCTCTTTCTTACATATTCCCATGCAGATTTACACTGAAATATCCTCTAGTTTCCGGCATTCAAAATGGTTTATCTAGTATCTCATGATCCACTGGCGATTTGATGTGCTGTTGAATATGATCAACCAACTCCTCAGGTAAATGATCCCTTAGCCTATTTGTATTCCATCTCCCACCTTGCATCACTTCATATTCATTTTGAATAGTCGTAGAAGAAATCAGGAGGAGTGATGAAATATAAGGCATCCAATCCAGTCCAATTTTTGAACCAAAATAGTGAGGATCCCATCTTTGGTTGCCATACAATTTGATGCTCAATGTATTCCCTGCATTCCAGCATTTTTATCCAAACATGAGAACAATCCCTCCAAGAAACTACAATAGCATTTAACTTCTTACAGTACTTTTGGCTCATGAAAGAACTCCACAAAGATGGCTTAGTTCGAAAGTTTCACCATAGCTTGCAAAATAAGGCTTTAGACACATCATGTAGTGATCTAAATCCTATACCTCCTTCTTCATGTGGCAAGTACAAAGTGTCCCAAGAAGTCCAATGTCTACTTCCCATCCACAGAATTACTTCAGAAAAATCTAGCCATGAGCTTGCGTATTTTGTTAATCACAAAGGCTGGTGCATTGATTGCTGAAAGAAGATGTATGGGCGTACTTTGCAAAACATGAGAAATCAACACTGCCCTTCCACCAATAGATAACAATTTTCCCTTCCACGATTATATTTTATCAAGGACTTTATTGATGAGTCCTTGATAGTATTCCATCTTTCTCCTACCATAAAAAATGGGCATCCCAAGTAGATGAATGGAAAATCCTGCCGTCCAATTCCAGTGACCCTTTCCACCTTTCTTACCACAGTTTCATTGGTAAGATGATGCATATACACTGCTGATTTAGCCTTGTTTATCAACTACCCTAATGCTCCTCCATAAGCTGCCAGAACTTCCATAATTAGTTTGTAATGAGGTTTCATCTGAAGAGGAGAATATGATAGTGTCATCTGCATATGCCAGGTGACTGATCTTGGGACTCTACTTAGGTAATCCATATCCGCAGAAGTATAGATTCAAATGGAGAGTATTCAGTCCTCTTGACATTGACTCAGCTGCCAGGATGAAAAGTGTAGGGGACAAAGGATCTCCTTGCTTAACACCTCTTGTAGACTTGAAAAATCCATATGGTTGCCTATTAATAAGTACTGAATACCAATTGTTGGATATGATCCCAAATGCCCAACCAATAAACCTCTCAGCAAAGCCCATCTTTCTCAAGACTTTGGCTAGAAAGGTCCATGAAAGTCTATCATATGCCTTTGTCATATCTAACTTGATTACCACATTAGGACCTGCCTTAGTTCTCAATGTAATATTAGTGATAATATCCTGAGTCAACAAGACATTTTCTACAATACTTCTGCCCTTAGCAAAACCTGCCTGTTCATCAGAGATAAGATTAGGGAGAAGACCAACTAACCTCTCATGAATAACTCTGGAGAAGACCTTGTTTATGAAATTGATGAGGCTAATAAGTCTCATATCCGAGAAAGTGTTCACCTCCTTCTTCTTAGTTAGTAGCGCTAGGTTTGTATGTGTGATAAACCTAGGTAATTCCTGCCAGTTGAAAAATGCCTTTATCATTTCTACCACATCATCAACAACTATGTCCCAGCACACATGAAAGAAGTTACCATTGAATCCATCAGGACCTCCAGCACTGTCCCCATTAATTCTAAAAACTGCATTCTTCACCTCCTCTAGAGTAGGCTACCTTAACAATTCATGATTCTGCTCCATATCCACCATGTGAGGTACATGATCAATGATTCCAAACGTTGTAAGAACAACATCTTCATGAAATTGATCTTGGAAAAACTTCACTACTTTTTCAGCCATTGCTTCCCTATCTTTTGTTTTTTTGGTTAAATATAAGTTTTATTAATAGAAATAAAATACAAGGATGGAGGGGGACATAAACCTTACCTCCCAAAAGTAAATACATGTACTTATAGTCATCCTAAAGTGTTGACTAAAAGTACTTAGTAGCAAAAGGAAGTTAGACCTATGGTGATGTGCCGGCTGCCTATTTTGTAGTAGACAGTCATATGTACAAAAACGATGTGCATATTTTCTAGGTCAGCTATACAAAAAAGTACATGTGTTTCTACTGTGACTGTATAAATAAGGGAATTATTCCTTTCTATATTTCTTTGACCAAAGGATATGATGTTTGGATTTAGCAAAATAGTGACAAAAGAGCGCGCGCAATCTTCAATTTTGTTTTGACCTCTGGGGCAAGGAAATCCAAGTTGAAGATGGCTATTAGTGTGTATCTTGTGGTTGCACAGTTGTATTGTTGGTTGTGCCATTTCAGAGTGTTAGAATTTTATTGGCGATGATCAAGCATATGGAGGATGTATGAGGTTGATGTGTCCTGCTGTACCTGTTGATTGATGTGTTTTCTTCTGGGGTTGCCTGTTGATCTGTGTGTGGATGATGAGTCTGCTGTTGTGTGTTGCTTTGGAGGATGCTTGAGATTGATGAGAGTGTGTGCAGTTGGTGTGTTCTCCTGTGGTTGCTGATACCTCTATCTTCTTGCTGATGTCCTTCACTTCTTTTGTTGTTCCTGCGTGGATGATGTTTCTGCTGATGATGCATTGGCTACATTGCTGTGCTGTAGAGTTGTTGTTGTGTTAGCATGTGTTTGTGTGGACTGTTGCTTCTAAATACCTTAGCCCTCAAATACTATAAATTTGGTATGGCTTTGACCTTTAGAGTTCGGGGTTTGCCTTAATAGGTCTCATCCGCCCTTAAGTTGTGTTAACTCGAAACGGCCTTAACTTTTAAAGTTCGGGGTTTGCCTTAATAGGTCTCATCCCTCCTCGAGTTCTGCTAACTCGAAACGGCCTTAATTTTTAAAGTTCGGGGTTTGCCTTAATAGGTCTCATCCCCCCTCGAGTTCTATTAACTCGAAATGGCCTTAGCCTTTAAAGTTTGAGGTTTGCCTCAATAGGTCTCATCCCCCCACGAGTTTTGTTAACTCAGAAAGGCCTTAGCCTTTAAAGTTCAGGGTTGGCCTTAATAGGTCTCATCCCCCCTCAAGTTTTGTTAACTCGGAACGGCCTTAACCTTTAAAGTTCGGGGTTTGCCTTAATAGGTCTTATCCCCTTCGAGTTTTGTTAACTCGGAACGGCCTTAGTATTTAAAGTTCAGAGTTTGCCTTAATAGGTTTCATTCCCCCTCGAATAAGTTTGTTTTTCGGATAAGTCCCCGAGTGAGCGAATGGTTTATCGAACTAAAATTAAAGTGGCCCTTGGGCTCATTTGATCAACAGCAGGATGTTTGTATACAGGAGACCTTTCTTTATTCTCGTTCACGCATGTGTATAATTTGTGTTAGGGTTCGATCGATCTATTTGGGCACAATTTGTTTGACTGTTCGGCCCTTACATTGAATCTTATTGATTTTTGACCCTTCAATCCTAGAATACCTTTCCAAGCTAAAGTGGCCTCCCAGTATTTGGGGTCGATTGAAGATAGGCTTTGAATACTGTCGTCACCAATTTGCTATCGTCCTTCGAATCTAAGTTAGCTTAAAAACCTTACCGTAAAACCCATTTTGGGGAAAAATCGGTTCAAGGGAAAAAGAGTGCAACGCGTGCTTTCAGACTTAATATCTCATATCCCCTGATCCAGAGTACCTTGATTGATACCTGCAAATGTTGGTTCGTGATGNACAGTCATATGTACAAAAACGATGTGCATATTTTCTAGGTCAGCTATACAAAAAAGTACATGTGTTTCTACTGTGACTGTATAAATAAGGGAATTATTCCTTTCTATATTTCTTTGACCAAAGGATATGATGTTTGGATTTAGCAAAATAGTGACAAAAGAGCGCGCGCAATCTTCAATTTTGTTTTGACCTCTGGGGCAAGGAAATCCAAGTTGAAGATGGCTATTAGTGTGTATCTTGTGGTTGCACAGTTGTATTGTTGGTTGTGCCATTTCAGAGTGTTAGAATTTTTTTGGCGATGATCAAGCATATGGAGGATGTATGAGGTTGATGTGTCCTGCTGTACCTGTTGATTGATGTGTTTTCTTCTGGGGTTGCCTGTTGATCTGTGTGTGGATGATGAGTCTGCTGTTGTGTGTTGCTTTGGAGGATGCTTGAGATTGATGAGAGTGTGTGCAGTTGGTGTGTTCTCCTGTGGTTGCTGATACCTCTATCTTCTTGCTGATGTCCTTCACTTCTTTTGTTGTTCCTGCGTGGATGATGTTTCTGCTGATGATGCATTGGCTACATTGCTGTGCTGTAGAGTTGTTGTTGTGTTAGCATGTGTTTGTGTGGACTGTTGCTTCTATGCTGCTGTATGTTGGCTGAATGTTGTTGCTGTTGTTGTGTATCTATGTTTGTTATATGTTCTGCTTTGAGGTGATTGAAAGAATTGCTGCTTCTGTTGTATTGGCATTGTTGATTTTGTTGATATGAGTTATGTCCTTTGTTCAGTGAGAAACTTGCTAAATACTGTAGTGCTTGGTTGTTGTTCTTGAAGATGGACGATGGTGATTGCTGTATTTGCAATAGAATGAGCACCAAGAGTGCTAATACCACACATTACTAATGCAGCAATAGTCTGATCCAGCTCAAGTTAGCTTCTGTCCTTGTGGCATTACAGGATTCATATATGACCTTAATCCTCTGGTTCTGAGAAGAGTGATAAGTGTGGCTTTGATTGTTTTTGTTCAGTTGTTGGTGTGGTAGCTAGTTTACTTGTTGAGGTTGTTGCTCTGTGGTGGTTTCTTTTTCTGATTTATCCTTGGCTTTCTTTGTATTTCTGCCGAGGCCAGATATCTGCTTTGTGATGTTGGTGAGTGCTGTGATGAGTAGTTGAGTTCCATTCTGATGTACCAATATGCTCCAGTCCTTTTTTTCTGCAGAGAGCAGTGAGTCTGTGTTTCCTGATTGCAGTCTCTTTGTGAAAATTTTCTCTGCTGTTGCTGTGCTCTTGTTTTGCTGTAGTGATTGTGCTGCATTGGCATGTCCCTATTTTTGTTCCTTGCAGCCAGCAAGAAGCCAATTGGTATATCTTGATGTTGTTGCTGTTTGTGCTCCTGCCTTGTTAGCAAAGTTTGTGTTGAGATGATGTCTTCCTTCCTGCATTCAGCAAAAAACCAGTTATTGCATCTAGCAACAGATAGCAGCATGTTAGTGTAAAGCCATTGTTTTAGCTCCCTCTATTCTTCCATGAGCTTTTTGCAGAGTTTAGTCTTTGTTGTGATTAGGTAGTGTGCCTGCAGAGTTAGAGGGAGTGTTAGTACAGCATTGTATATTCTTAAGCTCTTGTTGTTAAACATTTGTACAGTGGGGATGAAGTGTGTCTGTGGCTTGGTGTAAGACCACTGTTTCCTTTTCCTGCTTGCTATTTTGCTACCTTCACTCTTAAGTAGGGGCTTTGCAGCTTATCTTCATTAACTACTCTGCTGCCCTGTATGTCTAACTGCCAGAAGTCATAACACTCAATTCTCTCAAATTCTAGTGCATAATTTGCAAGATGGTCAGCTAGTTTATTTCCTTCTCTGTATATGTGTGTTACATTAAGTGTGAGGGCTTCTTTTAGTTGCAGTATGTCCTCTACTTGATCAATTATGCACCATGGTGGCTTCCAAATGCCATTGATGATGTTTTTCAATAACATTGAGTCTATTTGCAGCCATATGTGGGAGTAGCTTTGTGATATGTAGAACCTTAATGCTCCCACAATGGTTGTTGCTTCTGCTATGGTGTTTGTTCCTTCTGGGATTGCTGTGCCAAGTGCATATATGATCTCCCCTGTTTCATTTCTTAAACAGTAACCTATTGAGCTCTTTTTTGGGTTCCTTTTTGATGCTCCATCAGTGTTGACTTTAATCCACCTTTCATCTGGGAATTCCCATATAACTTTGTTGAAAGTTAATCTTGGGGTGTAGTTTTCCATCATGTGCAAGAGGTCTTGCCATTTGTGTTGGACATTGAGTCCTGGTTTTCTTGCTTGGCCTAGTGCTTGTAGTGCTGTGGAAACTTGATAGATGACCCTACAAACAGTAACTGTTTCTCCATGTTTATAGCAATTCCTTCTTTTCCATAGCTCCCATACAATGTAAGATGGAACTACTTGCAGCACAGGTTTGAGTCTGGTGACTGTTTGTGTTGTCCAGCATTTGGTTATTTCTTGATGGAAGGACAGGCCTTCAAGTGTTATTCCTGCTCTTGATAGAAAGTATTTCCATACTTGAGTTGTTGTGCTGGATGTAAAGAAGAGGTGTACCAAGGTTTCCTCCTTTGGTTGTGTGCAACACCAACATCTGGATGGCATTTGATATCCCAGTCTTTTCATGAAATCATCTAGAGGTAGTTTGGCCTTCCAGACTCTCCACATGAAGAAAGCAATCTTAAAGGGGAGACCTTTAACCCAGATCATCTTGTATGCTCTTTTGGGTTCATATCTTCTTGTAATGTATTTCCAGGCAGATTTGACACTAAAATTTCCTTGAGTTTGTAGCATCCAGTATGGTATGTCCATGATGTCTCCCCTGTTTGGAGGCTTTATTGCTTCCACTATGTGTGTTGCCATTTCCTGTGGCAAGGCTTCTGAGAGTTTATCTACATTCTAGGTTCCATCTTGCAGGACATCATATACTTGTGTATTGAGTCATCAATTGGAAAATTTGCTGGTACTGTGAAGTAGAGTGCTCCCAGTCCTGTCCAGTTATCATACCAGAAGAGTGAGGATCCCATTTTTAAGTGCCAGTTGATTTGATGTTCTATATTCTCTCTACATTCCAACATCTTCTTCCATGCTTGTGATCCTCTTTTCCATGGAACTAATACTGCATTGTGTTTTTTGCAGTACTTTTGACACATGTAAGCACTCCAGAGACTAGGTTTGGTTCTGAAATTCCACCACAGCTTACAGAAGAGAGCTTTGGACATGTCATATAGTGATCTTGAGACCAGTGTCTGCTGCTTCCTCCAACAGTGCTGCTCCATGAAGACCAGTGTCTGCTGCTTCCTCCCACAGTGCTGCTCCAGAAGAATTGAGCAAAGAGTTTGTGGAGATTATTTATTACCTCTTTTGGAGGATTTACAGCTGATAGTAGATGGACTGGCATGCTTTGGAGTACATGTTTAATCAATACTGCTCTGCCTCCTATTGAAAGTAATTTGGCCTTTCCAAGATTGTAGTATATCTTGTACTTTGGTGACAATGTCTTGATAATAGATTATTCTTCTTCTGGAATAGAAAATGGGACAGCCAAGATATGTGAATCGAAACTCCTGCCTTCCAATGCCAGTGACTCTTTCAACTTTTGTGATCACCTCAGTATTGGTAGAGTGGTGCATATATATGGCCGACTTGCTTTTGTTGATCAACTGGCCAAATGCTGCTTCATATGCATGTAAAACTTCCATTATCAGTTGTAAGGAGGTGGCATCAGAAGAGGAGAAAATGATTGTATCATCTACATATAATAGATGATTGATTTTTGGACTCCATTTGGGCAGCCCAAAGCCACAGAAGTAGAGGTTTGAATGCAGTGCATTTAATCCCCTTGAGAGAGCTTCAGCAGCCAAAATGAACAGCTAGGGTGATAATGGGTCGCCTTGTTTAACTCCCCTTGTTGATTTGAAAAAACCATGTGATTGGCCATTGATGAGGACTGAGTACCAG
>MCJB01052338.1:34364-60826 GCA_002018475.1 Nicotiana obtusifolia | reverse complement strand
CAAATTTTTCTTTTAAAATATTTTCAATGTTGGTTTTTTTTATTTTTTCGGTTTACAGGTTTAAAATTTTACGAGTTCCAAGTTATGAGTTCAAAGGTTTATGTGTTTAGAAGTTTGCGTGGGTTCGAAAGTTTAGCGGTTCAGAAGTTTATCGAATTTATTGGTTAGGAAGGTTGTTGGTTCAAAAGTTTATGGCTTCATATTTATTGTATCTAAATTATTTATGAATACTTTTGAAAAATTATTTTCCTTAATTTGTGTATCAAACACTGGAAAATGAGTAAGATAAAATGGGTGAGTCGTCCGGAGTCGTCCAAAATAATCGCACATATTCATCAAGTATTCAATCTCATGAGTTCAAACGATTTCTTGGCAATAAAATATATATCCTCGTGTATCAATATATACTCACGTATATTTTTGTTACATATCATATATTTTAATGTATATCACATATATCAATGTATGTCACACATATATTTGCATGGATATGCAAAGATATACATGGAAATATATGCGGCTATATATGTGAATGCACACTGATATGATACGCATGAAAATATAAGGAAATATAAAACCACCATAACTAACAAATTTGACCCAAACTACACCAAATCTTCTCCAAATGAGCTTAAATTTCATAATTAGCTTCCCAAATATATTTTCAAGGTATTGCAACAACACCCATCCGATTTAACAACACTTTTTGGATTTCAAATTTCAAACCCTCAACCTTCAAACTTCAATAAATTTTTGAACTTTTGAATATTCAACTTATTTACCCTCAAAATCGGATAATAATTGAATTTATACGTGGTTTTAAGGATACGTGATCTAACTTGATACAAAAATGAGAAATCGGATTCAAATTGAAATAAATGATAAAAAATAAATGTAAACCACATAGGTTGAACAATCTTGGCCTTGAAGGTTGGTCATCCTCGAGTCAAAGATGCTGCAATCGGTGCCAGAGCAGAGAGATGAGATAATAATGGTAAGAAATAACAGTTTTATTACTTTGGGATGCATGTTACTATCTCCTGAGCAAATAATCAGACACTCTTTATATAATAGAGGAGTCCTACTTTAGGTACAATTTTATATAAGGTAAAAAATCTCATGATTTGCTAATTAATCGGTTTCGTTGTTGAAAGAAGAGTACGAGGGAGGCGATTACAGAGAGAAACGTACGACTAGAGAGAGAAAGCTCCCACGAACGGCAATGGCGACGCCGGCCGGTAATACGCCGGCTGGCGACCCCTCCTCATCCACCTCCCAACCTCCCGCTGCATCTTCCACATAACCCAAACCCCTCGACTACAGTCAACTGCTCAAACCATCAACACTGAACTTGAACTCGAATGAAAACCCTAGGCCATCAGTGGCAATGGAACCCATTCCTTTCAAGAGAGCTACTTTCTTACAAGTACAACCTTTCGTCAAATTTATAGAAACAGAGGTTGAACGAATGAATCAAATTGAAGGCCTTCAATATGCAGTCATTGGTAAGTTTTCATATGGTTGGCTTGGCATTCAAGAACTCCGTCAATTAATTCCTACACAGTGTGGGATTAAGGGCGACTGCAATATTGGATTACTAAGAGATAGGCATGTACTAATTCGGTTGACATTGTGGCAAGATTTTCTTAATTTCAGCTCTAAAGCAGTGTATTACTTAAAAGTAAGAGACGGATACGAATACCAGATGAGAACATTAATCTATGATTTCAAGTTCAAGGAAGGATAAGAAACCTCAAAAGCGATGGCTTGGATCACATTTCCCAGCTTGCTACCAACATTCTTTGTGACGGAATGTTTATTCTCACTTGCATCTGCTGTTGGAAAACCACTACACCTAGATATGGCAACTATAAACAGGACGAGACCTAGCTGTGCTAGAGTAAAAGTTTTGGTGGATCTTCTGGCTAAGCTACCAAATAAAATTTAGAATGGACATTGAAAATGAGGCCACTGGTGCAGTTAGAACAGAGTGGATTAAAATTCAATATGATTTTATTCCCAAGTACTGTAAACAATGTAGGTTGCAGGGACATGACATGCTAGAATGCTGGAAATTGCACCCAGAATTGTTAAAGAAAAATACTACTAAGAAACCAAGAACAAAAGACAAAGGAAAAGAAGCAGCACCTCTAATGATCCTATCAAGTGGTAAAGTAGTTGGCAACACTGGATTACAGTGGAAAGAGGTTAATCGAGCACAGAGCAAAGACAAATATGTAGCAGATCAACCCAAAGAGAGACTGGAGGTAATACCAGCTACATCAGACACTCAGATACTGTAGACAAATAACAAGTTTACTGTTCTGGATATAGAACAAAGCAAAACCAATAAGCACAAATAGGAGACTGCAATTGAAAAAGCAGAAGGGGAGCAAAATACACATGCTTCAATGGCAGCAAAGATAACTTCACCACCAGGCAGCAGCAAGTTCCAACAGTCTTCAATGAAACAAATGGAAAGGAATGGAAGTAGAGACATAATAGTAACTGCAGCAGTCAAGGAACCAACATGCCAATGGGTTAACAGAATCTTTGGAAACAATGTCACATATAAGCAATCCCCCCCCCCCCCCNCCCCCCCTCAATCATGCAACTTTAAGATAGCAGACAGAGATGTGGATGAGGCTTAAGGAATCCAACTTAGTGAAGGCAAACTATGGAGCGAACAAGCAGAGGAAGAACAAGTGCCACTGGTACAGGCAGTGATGAGGAGTCAACTGATGAAGGAGTGGATCATGACCTACAAAGTGCAAATGGAAAATCAAACAGCAGGACACAATGGAAGACACTCACACATTGGAAGTAATGCTATCCAACACACTGACACCTCTTAAGCCTATGGCAGTAGATATCCAAAATGCTGGAGAGTATGAAGGTAGCAAGCAAGCAGCAGATGGATTGATCAAGAATATAAAGTTCACTGAGATATAGACCACTTCAACTGCTAAAGCTAAGCAACAGATTAAGATTGGAACAACTTACTGCTCCCATGAGGGTAACATCAACAAAAGCTAGCTGATCCACAGCACAATGAACACAGAACTGAATCAAGCAGGCCTCAAATTACAAGTGATAGGTTTCAAAAGTGAAACTGAAAAGGGGGAGCAAACTGCTAAAACAGGGAAGGATATTGATGAGTAATCCACCACTCAAAACCTAATAAATGTGGCAAGACAAGCAGATCTTTAACCAAAATTACTGGATACAGTAAAATCAACTAAAAAAGTCAGGAAAAAACAGGGCAAAGACACTCAATGTGTAGGGGCAGGAGTCCAAACAAGGAGGATCTTATCC
This sequence comes from Nicotiana obtusifolia, assembly GCA_002018475.1. Lineage (NCBI taxonomy): Eukaryota > Viridiplantae > Streptophyta > Magnoliopsida > Solanales > Solanaceae > Nicotiana > Nicotiana obtusifolia. Next base: position 57,511 of record MCJB01052338.1, on the reverse strand, counting down.
AAATCTCAATCCTAATCATGAATGTGATCATTTGGAATATAAGTTCAGTCAATACAATGAATGCCTTTGAAAGGCTTATCAATATGCACAGACAGTACCACTTTCAATTCATTGGAAACATGGAGCCTAAGCAAAAATCCAGGAAATTGGAAAGACATAGAATGAGGATTGGACTGCCATAGTGCTTTGCCAATGTGTCAAATAAAATATGGGTATTTGTGGATAAGGATCATGAAGTAGACATAATATGCGATCTTGAGCAGCAGTTAACTTTGAAACTAACAGAGGTGGATTCGCAAACATCTTTCTTTGTCACCTTTGTATATGCAAAATGTACTGGCAATGAAAGAATTGAACTGTGGGATAGCTTATACAATCTTGCCAGAAACATGTCACTGCGTTGGCTGATAGGAGGTGACTTTAATGTCATATGGGATGAGGAAGAGAAATTTGGAGGACTCCCAGTAACACTGAAAGAGATTGAAGACTTCAGACACTGCATTAACACTTGCAACCTTTCTGAACTAAGCTTTAAAGGAAGCATATACACATGGTGGAATTGGAGAGCAGAAGAAGACTGCATATTCAAAAGACTAGACAGATGCTTAGCCAACTATGCACTTCAACAATGGCTGCCACAACTAGAAGTCACTCACTTGCCAAAAATAGGCTCAAACCACTACCCACGGCTACTGACTTGCAACAAAAATGCTACATCTACAAAGAAAGCCTTCAGATTTCTAAACTTCTGGATAAAGCACCACAACTTCAAAGCAATGGTAAGAGAGCATTGGAAAGCAGACTTCACTGGGGATCCTTTTAATAATATTCAATCACAAGCTGAAGAAATTGAAAAAAGCATTATCAACATGGAGCAGAACAACATATGGAGACATCTTCCAAAAGATAGTAAGTCTAGAGGAAGTTGTTAAAGTACATGAAGCCCAATTGGAGCTCCACCCTACTGCTCAAAACAGAATAAGACTACAACAGGTGCAGGCTGAACTGATCAAGTACTTAACTTTAGAAGAAGAATTCTGGAAGCAGAAATCAGGCATGACTTGGTTTAAAGATGGTGATAGAAATACAAAATTCTTTCATGCACAAGTGAATGGCAGAAGAAAGAGGTTACAACTTAGAAGAATTCAGAACAACATGGGCACATGGCTATAAGAAAATGCTGAAATAGCAGATGAAGCAGTCAATTTTTTCAAAGCACAGTTTCATGAAGACACCCCCCCTACATCATTTGAAATACTAAAACACATTCCTACACTGGTAGACAATGCAGATAACTGTCTACTAATGAATCAACCAACAAGGGAAGAAGTTAAAAATGCAGTCTTTGGTTTGAATGCAGCAAGTGCAGGGGGACCAGATGGCCTCACTGGGTGTTTCTACCAGTCATGTTGGGATATAGTCGAGAATGATATAGTTGATATGGTAAAAGAAATCTTTAATGGCCATACTCTTCCTAAGTGTGTCACACACACAAACCTGGTGTTGTTGCCCAAGAAGAAGGAAGTACAAACTTTCTCAGACTTGAGACCAATCAGCCTCAGCAACTTCATCAACAAGATATTCTCCAGAGTAGTTCATGACAGACTGGTGATCATCCTACCAAAGATAATCTCAGATGAACAGGCTGGCTTTGTTAAAGGCAGAAGCATAGTGGAAAATGTGCTCTTAACTCAAGAGATTATAACATATATTCGACTCAGAACCAAAGCAGGCCCAAATGTTGTTATTAAACTAGAAATGACAAAAGCATATGACAGACTGTCATGGCTATTCCTGACCAAGGTACTAAGGAAGATGGTATTTTAAAGAAAGCTTCATTGGCTTGGTACATGGGCTAGTGGCCAACAACTGGTACTCTGTCCTGATCAATGGAGAACCACATGGCTTCTTTAAATCTACAAGAGGAGTTAAACAAGGAGATCCTTTGTCACCTGCCCTGTTCATAATGGCAGCAGAAGCCATGTCCAGAGGACTCAATGCTCTACATTCTAACTCTCAGTTCTGTGGATTTGGCTTACCTAAATGGAGTCCCAAGGTTAATCACCTAACATATGCAGATGACACCTTCATCTTCTCTTCATCAGATGCCACATCACTTCAGTTGATAATGAAAGTACTGACTACATATGAAGAAGCTTCTGGCCAACTGATAAACAAGAGTAAATCTGTAGTATACATGCATCACTCCACCTCAACACAAGTGATAACAAGGTACAAAGGATCACAGGAATCCTACAGCAAGATTTCCCTTTTACTTACCTTGGATGTCAAATTTTCTACATGTGAAGGAAAATAGACTACTACCAAGGTCTTATACAAAAAGTGATAAATAAGCTTCAAGACTAGAAAGGGAAACTATTATCCGCAGGGGGCAGGGCAGTGTTTATCACACATGTCTTACAGAGCATGCCACTTCACCTCCTCTCTGCAGTGAATCCTCCTGCCAATGTGATTAACAAGCTTCACAAGGTAATTGCACAATTCTTCTGGTGCAATTCTGTTGAAAATCCAAGATGGCACTGGGCATCATGGAATACTTTATGCTTGCCATGTGAGGAAGGGGGTGCAGGTTTCAGATCCCTACATGACATGTCTACAGCTTTGTTCTATAAACTATGGTGGAACTTCAGAACTAAACCAAGTTTATGGAGTGCATTCATGAGCCAAAAGTATTGTAAAAAACTCAATCCAATAATTGTTCCTTGTAGAGGTGGATCTCACATCTGGAGGAAAATGATTGAATGCAGAAGTATCATGGAGCATCAAATACTCTGGCAACCTAAAATGGGATCTTCATTATTCTGGTTTGAAAACTGGACAGGATTGGGAGCCTTATACTTTGTTACCCCTCTTGATTTCATATGTGATGAGACTGTACAGAACATACAAGATGTGGTAGAAGAGGGCCACTGGAATGAAGAGAAGATCAAGGAGATCTTACCAAATGATCTTGCTACACATATACTAAACAACATTAAACCACCAAATGTGGCAGGTGTACTTGATGAACCAGTATGGATGCTTGAAACCAAAGGTGAATTCACAGTCAAGACAACATGGGAATACTTGAGAAAGAGGCAGAATCCTGCTAATGCCTATAGAAACATATGGGTGCAAGGATTGCCATTAAAAATTTCCTTTATCATGTGGAAAGTATGGAGAAACAAACTACCACTGGATGATTATTTTAAAAAACTAGGATATCACATGGCTTCTAAGTGCTGGTGTTGTACAGAGTCACAGGAAGAGACAAGACAACACCTTTTCTTCACATCATATGCTGCAAGTAAAATGTGGAGATACTTTCTTGGCAATGCAGGAATAGATATACAAGGTATTACCTTGCACCAAGCAGTGACCAAATGTTGGACTGCAGAGGTTGTCAATAGGCTGAAACCAATTATGCAAGCCCTGCCCTCAGTGATCATATGGGAGTTGTGGAAGAGAAGAAATAGCTACAAATATGGGGACACAGTCACAATCAATAGAGTAATCTATCAAATTACTGCTACTCTCCAAATGCTTATTAAAGTCAGAAAGCCAGGAATTCAAATCATTCCACATAAATGGCCAGATATAATCTGTATGATGGAACAATACACTCCTACCTTGAAGTACACTAAGGTGATCTGGGAATTCCCCAAACAAGGGAGGATCAAAGTCACTACAGATGGCACCTCCAGGGGCAACCCAGGTAAAAGCTCCATTGGATTTATACTGAGGAATGAGGAGGGAGATGTAATACATGCTTACAGTAAGGAGATCAAAGAAAGCACAAACACTGAAGCCAAGGCACAGGCAAAGATGGAAGCGTTGAGATTCTGTATCCAGAATGAACACTTTCAACTAGAACTTCACACTGATTCTATGATGCTAATGAAGAGCATAAAAGGAGAATGGAGAGTACCTTGGTCCATCCAGGAAATTGTTGCAAAAATCAAGGATTTGATGACAAGATGCAATCCAACAATCACACACACATTCAGGGAAGGCAACAAATTGGCAGACCATATTGCAAACTATTCCCTGGATGTTGGTCCTATTGATTGTCAGTGCTTTGATAAAAGTCAATGTCCTTATCTGAGAGTAAAGGTGGTAGGAAACAGAGGGAATTAAACCAATCAAAAGGAAAGGAGATGGGTGGAAATCACAGCAGCAAGGATACAGGAGGAATGGAACAGCACAATAGATCATTACTTTAAACTTGGGATCAAACAATTACCTCAACAATTTTCTAATAGATTTGTTAATGCTACAGGTACAATGGTGGGCAAAGCAGAACATCAGCAAGAAGCCTAGGAAAGATCATGTGGATACAGGAACTCATATCAGATATACATTGCTATTTGAAGGCACACTACTGTATCTGAGATGCCATGGGACTGAGGAGGAAATGGAACACTGGATTCATGCTAATATACTATCTTGTCTTGCAGGAAATCTTGAAGATCTGGGATGTCATCAACATGAAATCATCAGCAGCACCTTGAGTTCAATCAACAGCTATTCACACAAAATACAAATCACTGAGGGGATGCAGCCTACTGTTGAAAAAGCAATGGAGGGAAACAGCTCTAGTGCTCTTACGGGAGGTCGCCGAATGCTAAGACTGTCCTGAAAATCCTCAAATAACATCAACGGAAGGCCTTTGGTGAAGATATCTGCAATTTGATAACGCGAGGGGACATGTAACACTCGAACCTAGCCACGAGCCACCTTTTCCCGTACAAAATGTATATCCATCTCAATATGCTTAGTGCGTTGATGTTGAACAGGATTACCGACAAGATATATGGAACTAACATTATCAAAGGATACCAATGTAGCCTGTTGAATGGGACAATGAAGTTCCAAAAGCAAGTTTTGCAACCAACATGACTCAGAAACCATATTGCAACCCCCCGATATTTTGCCTCTGCACTAGAACGCGATAAAGTAGCTTGACGTTTAGCGGACCAAGAGATCGAACCCGACATTGAACGCTGTGTATCGGGGCACCCACCCCAATGAGCATCAGTATATGAAATAAGAGTGGATGCGGAAGACGGATAAAGGTGAAGACCAAAATCCATAGTACCTTGTATGTAGCGCACTATGCGCTTAAGAGCGTGCATGTGCTCCTCCCTCGGGTCATGCATGAATAAGCATACTTGTTGCACAGCATAAGTAATATCGGGTCTCATGAAATTAAGATATTGAAATGCCCCTGCAAGACTCCTATAAAGAGACGGATCCTCAAAAGGTTTGCTCGTAGTAACACCAAGCTTCTGTTTTGTATCAATCGGAGTAGGAGATGGCTTACACGGTGACATGCCAGCTCGGTCAATGATCTCAGCTGCATATTTCTTTTGAGATAAAAATAAACCGCCTATATGACGAGTGACGGAAATGCCCAAGAAATAGCTCAAATGGCCCAAGTCCTTCATGGCAAATTCTAATCTAAGACGGGATATGATAGACTGGCGGAGCTCATAAGAGGAAGCAGTCAAAATGATATCGTTGACATACCATAAAAGATAAGCCATAGAAGTACCGCGACGATAAATGAACAAAGAATGATCTGAAGTACTGTGAAAAAACCCAAGAGTATGAACATAGTCAGCAAATCTCTTATACCAAGCCCTCGGAGCCTGTTTAAGCCCATAAAAAGATTTCTTCAGCAAACACACATTATTAGACTTATCAAGATTCCGATACCCCAAAGGTTTATACATGTAAACAGTCTCCTTGAGTTTGCCATGTAAGAAAGCATTTTTGACGTCAAGTTGATGAATTGGCCAAGCCTTTGAAAGAGCCAAACTGAGAACCGTGCGAATAGTCGCTGGTTTGACTACCGGACTAAACGTCTCACCACAATCCACGCCAACCTGTTGAGTTTTACCATCACCTACAAGACGAGCTTTATGCCTCTCAAACGAACCATCAGATTTTTCTTTATGAGCAAAAACCCACATAGACCGAATGACATTAACATTTGGAGGACGGGGCACCAACTCCCACGTCTTATTTTCAATAAGAGCATTATATTCATCATCCATAGCCATTTTTCAATTTAGGTCACGAAGAGTAGACATAGGGTTACGGGGTAGAGGGGATTTAGATACTGATGTAAGAAGGTTGAAAGACTTCTTAGGCTTATAGATCCCATGCTGACTCCTAGTAACAGGACCTGTGGGTAGAATAGAGTGAGAGATTGGAGTTGGACGAGAAGGAGAGCTAGGTGGGAGAGTGGAAGGAGAAGCAGGGCTCAGCCCAGCAGGCCTGGGAGGACCGTTCTGCTTATTAAGCATAGGTCGGAGGGTGATAGGCGAGTTGGGCTTCAGTGAGGTAGGAAGTGGTGCAACCTGTGGGTTTGTGGGAGTAGTGAAATGATGAGCCATGTAGGGAGATGGCCCATCGTCCAGAAACTGATAAGTGTGATTTTGAGGAGTATGTAACTTTGCAAAGGGAAATTGCGTCTCATCAAATATTACGTAACGCCTAATGATGATTTTTCTAGATGACAAATCAAAACATTTATACCTACGATGATGTGGAGGATACCCTAAAAAAACACAAGGAGTGGACCGGGGTTGAAGTTTGTTTATGACTGTAGAGGGAATAAGAGGATAACATAAACACCCAAACACCCGAAGATGGGAATAAGACGGATCCTTTTGATAAAGAATGCGAAGAGGGGATTGATAGTTTAATAGCTTATGAGGAAGGATGTTGAGAAGGTAAGTTTCCATTTGCAAAGCATGATGCCAAAAGTAAGGAGGAAGGGAAGCATGGGCCAATAAGGTGCGAACAATGTTATTAATTGTACGGATTTCTCTTTCGGCTTTCCCATTTTGAGGAGATGTATGAGGACATGATAAACGAAACGAAAGACCATTGGCTTTACAAAAGTCCCAAAAAGGGCCATTATCACATTGTATATTCTTTATGTCCCGCTCAAATTGGGTTCGAATAAAGGTCTTGAAAGTCAAAAATGTGGAAATATTTTGTGATTTTTGCGATAAAGGAAATGTCCACAAAAATTTAGAATAATCATCCACAAACAAGACATAATATCTATGACCCGATGAACTCAAAACGGGTGACGTCCAAAGATCACTATGTATAATATCAAATGGCATAATAGTGCTAGAATTTGAAGCATAAAATGGCAACTTAACCTATTTTCCAAGAGGACAAGAATGACAAATACGAAAGTCTCTAATTTGATTACAAGCAATCAATTTATTCGTCGTAAGGGAGTTCAAAACAGGTGCTCCCGGGTGACCCAAATGATCATGCCAAAGGGATGGTGCCAAAGCAGCAAAAGTAGATTGAGAAGGGACAGGATTTGTGATGGGATAAAGCTCTCCCCGACTGTCACACCTCATTACCAGCCTCCCCGTCTGAAAATCCTTCACAGAAAACCCAAAGGGATCAAAATTAACAGAGACAGAGTTATCAAGTGTAAATTTTCTGACTGACACCAAATTTTTAACAAGGTGAGGGGCATGAAGGACATTGTTTAATTGTAAGGGAGGACACGGGGAAGACAATTTTGTGTGACCGTAACCATGAATTGGAATCGATTGACCATTTCCAACAGTTATACCACGTTTATTGCTCTTATTAAAATAAGACGTGAGGTTACCTTGTGTGGGTGTCATGTGAGAAGTGGCACCTATGTCCATGTACCAATTTGCATCCGGAAGGGTGATACCAAGAGTATGCATGGCTGCTTCAATGTCCGTCGGAGTTGGAGCTGTCGTGTAGGCCTGCTGGGATCTGGGCCCAAGTATACCAGCGTGTGGTTTCTCTTGCTGTCCATAGGTGGGCCTGGCCCATGAATTAGAAGGATATGGACAAGGAGGTATAGTCCAAGGAGCCCAAGGTGCCATCCAAGGCCACTGCTGCCCGCCAGTCCATGGAGCATAGGTCGGAGGGTGCTGACCTGGTGGCTGCTGCCCACCACTGCTGCTATTGCCGCCGCCAATCTGACCACCACCTCCGGCATTACCCCCACCGCTGGTACCCCCCTTGCCGCCTCCACGACCACCATTGTTGCTGCGGATTTTCCCTCCATTATTGCTGCGGTTTTGGTTCCTTTTCCCACTATTAGAATTGCGGTTGGAAGAGGAATGAGCAGACATATCATGAGAGCCATCTGAATAGCGAGCAACCATGGCGGATGAGGAGCTATGTGCCGCCTTCTTAGCAAGGCCGTCCTCTTCAAGAGTAAGCATCGAACGGGCTTGATAAAATTGGGACAAAGGTTCACGTTGGCGAATAAGAGTTGCCACACCTTTGTAGGGCTCAGTAAGGCCAGAGACCAGTTGAAGAACGAGTCTATTGTTGTCGACAGGAGAGCCGACATTCTTGAGTTGATCCGCCAGAGATTTGAGATGTTGACAATAGGCAGAGACATTAGGAAAATCTGCCATGTCTACATGAGTGAAGTCGTACTCAAGGGTGACAGCACGAGAGTGTTTGTTATCCTGGAATATGTCACGCAATCTATTCCAAGCCTCCATTATCGTGGTGTCGGGTTCAAGAATTGTATGTAAAAGATCATGAGATATAGTAGCATAAAGTCACAGTAGAACGGTAGCGTCAAGAGTTGGCCAAAGTTCTTTCTCCTCCTCTTTTTGAGGCAGTTTCTCCTTGCCCTTAGCCGGAAGAATAATATGATCAATTACTCTATGGGATCGTGCGTGAATCTTAAAAAGTTTCGTCCATGTGGAATATTGTACATTCTGCATCTCAAGAGTGATAGGAACATGGTTCTTGATGTTGGATACAACAAGAGCAGGATGAAAAGAAGATTTTGAGTCAGACATAGTGATTGAGAATAGAGGAAGAAGAGGAAGAAAGGGGCGGAAGGCGCTGCGGAAGACAGAGAAAGGGTAAGGATCTTTCCCTAGAAATCTGATACCATGAAAGAGATTAACCCCTTGATTGATTTCATTAGAATAATCAGTTTATATACACCAAATACAAGAGTATAATTAGGCTATAATTAAGGAAACTAATAGTGATATATTAGGAACTAAATATACACCTAGCAAAGATCATAAATACAATTTGTCAGAATATATTTATCATATATTCTAACAATGAAGGTTCTTGACATAAGTTCTTTTTGAGTTGGGGCCAATTTTTGTCATGTCTACTTATTCTTATGTGCCTATATGATTGTGTTTTCCTATGGTTGTTTTAATTCCATTGCTCGAGGATGGACAAAGGTTCAAGTGTGGGGTTATTTGATAAGTTGAATATGGCTTTATTCAATTTATAGACTTTAGGTCTGTTTTGATTGCCTTTTGGCTTAAGTTTATTGACTTGGTGGGTTAATGCAATGCACAGACTTTTTCTAGTTTTTGGTTGCAGATGAGGATGCAATTGGTGTATCCAAGTTAAAAGAGCATCAGGAAGGGGTGTGATTCACAATTAGGATTGAAATATACCTATTTGCCTTACTTAGCCAATTACTACATAGAACTCATTAATGCATTCATTTTATATCTTATCCCATAGGCATATAGGGCCTGAAATAATTTGAATAAGAGAGTAGAAATTAAAGATTTATATGGAATATAATGAACTATATAGGTTAGTGACCCAAATAAATTTGTTTATTCAAGCGAATATAGTAGTATGACAGGATTGTCAAGTGTACCCCATAATTATGGAATTGCTTATCTATTGCATTCGTTAAAACTTAGATAGATTATTTATTTTATTATTTTGTAATAATTTTAGAAGTTTAAAAGAAGCCAGTTAAATTGATTTCTTTTCTTAGTATATAATTGAGTATACTTTAATTTGGTTATTAGTTAATAGACGGTTCTCGTGGGAACGTTACTTTATTAATTATATAGGCGTATACTTGTGTGTGCGTTATAAGGCAACAATTATACCATTACAAGTAACACCTTTGTCAGCACTTGCAAAAGCGAGGGAGGGAGGGAGGGAGGGGAGGGAATAAAGCTCTTAGTAAAGACTATTGTAAAATAGAGACAATCTTTTCCAAATTGTTGAGGATTTTGTGATTCCTCGTATTGTTTTGCAGCTTTCAAAAGGATATCTCTTAGCATTCGGCGGTGCATTTCTCTCTTCAGGCCTACAACTTCTCTTTGATAGGGTTGCTCCTCAGGGTGCAGTGCCGAAGATGTTTCAGAGGAACAAGCATGATCTTCTGCTCTTAAAGAAGCTGAGGGTACGTAATTTTGGTTGGTCTTCAGGCTGTGCTAAGTGATGCTGTGGACTGTGCTAAAAATTTAATGGAAGAAATCAATTATGAGGTTTAGAAACAAGCAACTATCAGGCAAGTGACCTTAACTAGTGCTCGAGTGATGAATTGGCAAAGCAAATTAGTTGCCTTGACCAGAAAGCTTATCTTTATTTATGTAAACAGAACCTATGCAATCACTCAACTCTATCTCTCGACAAATTGCTGATATTTGATTGCTAGAAAGTAAGACGGTGGTATTCCGGCCAGCCTGCGCACCTCGAAAATATGACCTACAATTATGATACTAGCAAAAACAAGATTCTTGCATATGCAACTCTGGAACTGCTTTGCATAATTTAAAAAGTCACCACAATTTGAATTAAACAGTGTTCCTTCTCCTGTGATGCAAAATAAGATTCTCCTGTTTCTGGTTTCCAGTGCCTTCCTGTACAATGCGTAAGTTTATGCTCATCTCTTGGAGAAGAACTGCTTGAAAAAGCAAAATAAACTCAGAGAGGAAGCTTTTTCAAGCAATCTTCTTCATTCCAGTATTAGTAGATCTATTGATTTTCAAATCCTTGTTACCTCTGCTTTTTGATTGGCAACACTGGAGGGTCGTTTGGTAGGGGAAAATAATATATGTATTAGCTTTAGTATTATTAGTCTCTCGTCTGGTTGTGTTTTTCAACCTATGTATAACTAATACTTGTACGAGTTATATACATTATATCCAGTACTATTCTTATACATAGCAAACTATGCCATTAGCAATACCATGGTTTCTAATACATGAATAAGCATGTATAAAGACAAAAGTACCTTTACTATCTTTAATACACCAAACCAAATAATCAATAAGAAATAATCTCATATAATTAATCCGAACATTACTAATACACCATATTCAGTAATATTCTTATATACTCTACTAAATGACCCCTTAAATTCACGCTGACCTCTGGCAGCATATCTGAAATGTTTTTTTTTTAATGCTGAGATAATACTGCTTCCCTTCAAATTTATTTTCCTTTGTATGATTTTGTGTACAATCTTTAAGCAGTGGATGGTGCAGTTTGGAGAACATGGTTTCAATGATTCATTTCCAATCTTCAGTCTTGATCTGTCTGCTGGAACACGAACTACATGTTTTAGCAGAGATCCAACAGAAAGCAGAGGTACACCTGCAAAAATATTCCAGATAATTTGTAACTTCCTTTACGATGCAAAGGGGAATCTTGTGTTCCAATAGAAGCAGAAGTGATGTGGATTATTCAAGAATCGAAGTCGTTTTGCTTTATAAAAAGAAGACATCAATGAACTTTTATGAAATGGTTTCATAGGATTCAGCCAATTGTCTTGATCATGGATTATCATTGAGAAATAGGAATCCAGGTTATCAAAGGATTTCTTGCAATTATTTCTAGTATAGAATGAGTCAATCATCCACTTTGGTATCTTATTGAATAAAAATGGTGATATTGTTCCTCCATTGATTAAGAATTTCGATTTTTGAGAAGTATCATGATCGTCCAATAACAAGGGTTTCAACTTTTTCAAATGAACAATTTGAAGACCTATTGATTCTAATAACTGATTGCAGAGTTGATCATTTGGACCTTTCAATTCATAGATGTAGATCTCGGACCTATGAATGTGGATATTTCTGAAACTCACAGAGAAAAAAGGAAGTGGGTTAGACAAAAAGAAAAGCAACTTGGACAAAAAAAGAATTGACTTGGACAAAAAAAAAAAAGTGGCTTAGACAAATCTTTTTTGTCGATAACCTCAGACCAATCAATCGAATATTGATTAATACGTGATCCATCGAACACTACTTGAAAAAAGCTCTTCTGCTCCGAAACGAACAGTTTCAAATGTTCCTGGAAATTCTTGCTCCCATTGGACCATTTGTATCTATATGCATCAGGATCCCGATTCATGGATCTCTCAGTTCGAGAAATCAAAAGAAGAGGCTCGAACCATTTCTTCTGACTCTTTTTCAAATTCGATAAATATTGGTTGATCGTATATTTCATTATTGTTCTATGATTCAGAGTATCCTTTCCTGTTTGATCCCTTTGAATTCCATATTCGAGGTTGCGATCCGATCTATTTATTAAAAAGAATCGATTCAGTACATTTCTTATGTACCCGTAGGTACTATATTGGATTTGAATCAGATTTCGGATCAATCTATATTAAGTGACTGCCTCCATTATGTTGTTGCTAGCAAATACCACTATTTTTGGTTTTGAATCCTCCAAAGGGCATTACTTGAATGCTACTACAGGTACATGGAAAAAAATGATCAAAAGAGTTGTATTTGTTAGAGAATTGGGCGTTCCGATCGTAATGCATGACTACTTAACGAGGGTATTCACCGCAAATACTAGCTTGGCTCATTATTGCCGAGATAATGGTCTACTTCTTCACATCCACCATGCAATGCATGCAGTTATTGATAGACAGAAGAATCATGGTATTCACTTTCGGGTATTAGCAAAAGCTTTATGTATGTCTAGTGGAGATCATATTCATTGGTACCGTAGTAAGTAAACTTGAAGGTGAAAGAGACATAACTTTGGGTATTGTTGATTTACTGCATGATGATTTCGTTGAACAAGATTGAAGTCGCGATATTTATTTCACACAAGATTGGGTCTCTTTACCAGGTGTTTTACCCGTGGCTTCAGGAGATATTCACGTTTGGCATATACCTGCTCTGACCGAGATCTTTGGGGATGATTCCGTACTACAGTTCGGTTGAGGAACTTTAGGACATCCTTAGGGTAATGCGCCAGGTGCCGTAGCTAATCGAGTAGCTCTAGAAGTATGTGTACAAGCTCGTAATTAAGGACTTGATCTTGCTCAGGAAGGTAATGAAATTATTCACGAGGCTTGCAAATGGAGATCGGAACTAGCTGCTGCTTGTGAAGTATGGAAAGAAATCGTGTTTAATTTTGCAGCAGTGGACATTTTGGATAAGTAAAAACAGTAGGCATTAGCAGATAAATTAGCAGGAAATAAAGAATGATAAGGAGAAAGAACTCAAGTAATTATCCTTCGTTCTCTTAATTGAATTGCAATTAAACTCGACTCAATCTTTTACTAAAAGGATTGAGTCGAATACAACAAATATTCTTTTGCATATTTGACTAAGTACATACTTACCTAAATATAAAAGATTTGAAATACAAAATCTAGAAAACTAAATCAATATCTAAGAATCAAATTTTTCTATTGTTGTTTTGGATCCACAATTAATCCTTAGGATTGGTATATTCTTTTCTATCCTGTAGTTTGTAGTTTTCCTGAATCAAGCCAAGTATCACACCTCTTTCTACCCATCCTGTATATTGTCCCCTTTGTTCTGTGTTGAAATAGAACCTTAATTTAGATTGTTAGGCCCTTTATTAAAAATTATATTATTATATTATTTTTAATAAAATGGGGTTCCAACATATTAATACATAGTGAAGTGTTTCCCAGATTCAGAACTTTTTTTCAATACTCACAATCCTTATTAGTTATTAATCCTAGTGATTCGATTTCTATGCTTAGTCTGATAGAAAATAAGATATTCAAATAACTAATTTTATAGCGAATGACTATTCATCTATTGTATTTTCATGCAAATAGGGGACTCTATGGAAAAATGATAGTTTAATTCGATGTTGTTTAAGAAGGAGTTCGAACGCAGGTGTGAGCTAAATAAATGTTAATATTAGGAAGAAGTTTTACATGCTAGGATCGATTCAGTCAAACACTCTGAACTGATGAAAAAGATGAAGAAATCTTGAAGAGAGAAAAGTTAAGGTAGAGAGACTTATTTCGTGGTAACACCCCATTAGGGTAAACTTCCACAGCGGCGGGATTTATATATATATTAATAATTAATGATATTTACAATACAAGGAGAATAAACAGTACAGCCTATAAATAGATCCCAAATAGTCCCAAACCTATAAGAGAAAGGTCTCCCAATTTGACCATGATTATAGGTTTTTCTTTCCCAAATCTATGAGGACAATGAGTTTTCCTAAACCTATGGGGATTATGGGTTTCCTAAAAATACAAGGAAATAATTCAAGTCCATCACATATTAATTAGGCTCCACACCTAACAATTCTCTCACTTGGAGACTGATTCAGTCGTCCAAAAATTGTCCCAACATCATCAATATCTTCACCACACCGCACCATCGCTAGAAACAAACTACAGAAGACCAACTGAGGTTTTACACAACCCCAGTTTCTCAAAATCAACACATTTCGTCAACATGTCTGCTGGATTCTTTGCACCCCTATCTTCTCCAAATACATATCACCATCCTCCACTGCTCTGCGAGTGAAATGGTACCGTATTCTGATGTGCTTTGTCTTCGAATGATAGACTGGGTTTTTCACCAACTGTATGGCACTCTAGCTATCTAAATAAAGAATCTTCTCGCTCTACTTCTTGCCCAACTCTTCCAGATAATCTGCCAGCCATATCATCTCCTTTCCAGCTTCAGCTATTGCCACATACTCAGCCTCTGTTGATGAAAGAGCAACACACTTCTGAAGCCTGGACATCCAACTCACTGCTGTACCACTTATGATGTAAATGTATCCGGATGTGCTCATGCTCGAGTCCACATCACCACCAAGATTAGCATCCACAAAACCCTGCAGATTCACTTTGCCTTTGCCAAAACTAAGTGAAATACTGGATATACCTCTCAAATATCTTAGAAGCCACTTAACAGCTTCCCAATGCTCTTTCCACGGATTCACCATGTACCTGCTAACAACTCCCACTGCATGTGCTATGTCAGGTCTAGTGCAGACCATAGCATACATCAAACTCCCAACTGCTGAAGCATATGGAATAATTGCCATCTGCTCACGCTCTTCAGTTGTCTTGGGTGACTGCCCCTTTGAATATTTTATGTGTTTTGCCAAAGGAGTAGTCCTGGTTTTAGTATCACTCATCCGGAATCTGGCCAACACCTTCTCAATGTATTACTCCTGGGATAGATTTAAAGTACCAGCAGATCTATCCCGAGAAATCCTCATACCCAGAATCTGCTTCGATGCACCCAAATCTTTCATCTCAAACGCTAAAGACAGACTTGCCTTTATATTGTTTATCTCCCTCATACTGGATCCTGCAATCAATATATCATCCACATACAGGAGTAGAAACACATAAGAATCAGTGTATTTCTTGAAGTAACAACACTGGTCCTTTTCAGCCTTGCAAAAGTCACTCTTGGTCATGAAGGAGTCTAACTTTTTGTACCACTGCCTCGGTGCTTGCTTCAACCCATACAAGCTCCTGTTGAGCTTGCACCATGTGTTCCTTGCCCGAAACTACAAATCCTTCTGGTTTTTGCATATAGATCTCCTCGTCCAGATATCCATGTAAAAACGCTATTTTTACATCCATTTGCTCAAGATGCAAATTCTTTGATGCAACAATACTCAACAGAATTTGGATAGTAGTTAACTTCACAACAGGAGAAAATATTTAAGTATAATCAATACCTTTCCTTTGTGAATATCCTTTAACCACTAACCGAGCCTTGAATCTTCTTTTACCGTCTGGTTCTGCCTTGATTCTGAACACCCACTTGTTCAACAAGGCTTTCTTCTCTGCAGGTAACTCAGTCAACACCCAAGTGTTGTTCTTCTCAAGGGAGCTCAATTCATCATTCATGGCTTGCTCCCACTTGATTGAATCCTCCACCTGTAGGGCCTCATCGAAAGACTCTGGTTCCCCTTCATCAGTTAGAAACAGATAATGTAATGAAGGTGAATACCTATTGGTGCTCTGATGGTCCTTGATGATCTCCTCAACAGCTGCTCAGGTGTCACTTGTTCCATCATAAGTTCTTCAGCAACAGCGTTTGGAGTTGGTTGAGTTTCTTCCGCAACATCTCTGGGTGTACTCTTCTGCAACTCAATCTCAACTCCCACTTGCTTCGTAGTCTCTGAAACCTTCTACTATCTGTCCTTGTATAGGACAGACTCATTAAATGTCACATCACAATGTCTCAGGATCTTTCTGTTCTTGTCATCCCAAAACCTGTAACCAAACAAGTCAAAACTGTAGCCTATGAAGTAACACTTCACAGCCTTAGCATCAAGCTTGTCTCTTTTCTCTGGATCAATATGAACATAAGCCGTGCAACCAAAAGTTCTCAAGTGTGAGTACTTGAGCTCTTTTTTCGTCCACACCTCCTCTGGGATCTTGAACCCCAGGGGAACTGATGGTCCCCTGTTGATCAAGTATGCAGCTGTGCTCACAGCATCTGCCCAAAACATCTTGGGCAGCCCACAGTGTATCCTCATGCTCCTTGCACTCTCATTCAATGTTCTGTTCATCCTCTCAGCAACTCCATTCTGCCTAGCCTTACCGGGAATTGTCCTCATCAATCTGATTCCCTCAGCTGCACAGAATGCTTTGAGCTCTGACTTGTCATACTCTCCTCCATTGTCAGACCTCAGGCATTTTATCTTCAAACCGGTCTGATTTTCAACTTCAGCTTTCCACCTCTTGAAAGTCACAAACACATCTGACTTATGCTTCAAGAAATAGACCCATACCTTCCTGCTGAAATCATCAATGAAGGTGACATAGAACCTGGATCCTCCAAGTGATGAAACTGGAGATGATCCCCAAACATCTGTATGTACCATTTCCAACCGCACTTTCTTCGGCTCTCTAGCAGTCTTTGTGAAGCTAACTCGTTTCTGTTTTCCCATAACACAGCTTTCACAAAGACCCATGTCAACAGACTTCAGGCCCTCTAATGCTCCTTTTGCAACCAGCATCTTCATTCCTTTAGCACTCATGTGTCCAAGTCTGTTGTGCCACAGACATGAACCAAAAGCACCCTCAGCGACAGCAACCATGTTAATACACCCTGCAGTGGTGTACAAGGTTCCAGATTTGGTGCCACGAGCTACAATCATAGAACCCTTCACAATCTTCCACGAACCTTTCCCAAACTCTGTTGTATAGCCTGTGCTATCCAACTAACCAACAGAGGTCAAATTCTTCTTGAGAGCAGGAATATATCTGACATCCTCTAATGTCCACTGATTTCCTGATGGGGTCTTTATGCAGACATCCCCCTTTCCTTCAATCTCCAAGGCTTTGTTGTCAGCAAGATACACCTTCCCAAAATTTTCAGATTTTAAATTTTGGAACAATTCCTTGCTTGGAGACGAATGAAAGGATGCACTAGAATCTAAAATTCAGGATTCGACCGGGCTGTCCACACTAAGGATTAGAGCATCCCCAATGTCTTCTGCGGAATTTACAGAATCACTATCATCTCCAAATTTATGATTCTGCTTCTTCCTTGGTTTCGTACAGTTTGTCCGATAGTGCCCTTTATCTCCACAGTTCCAATAAATCACGTTGGGTCTGTTCGGAGATTTTCCTCGATTCTTTGATTTTGATCGGCCATGTTGATTTTGGCCCTTCGACTTGCTTCTCCCCCTTCGGTCAACGCTGAGAGCACTGCTCTCGATGAATCTCCCACTTCTCGTTTGCGAATGCTTTCGCTGAGAACAACATCACGGATTTAATCAAACTTCAACTTATCAGATCCACGGGAACTGCTAATCGCAGCAACAACAGTATCCCAAGACTCGGGCAGAGATGACATTAAAAATAACGCCTTAATTTCATCTTCGAAATTAATTTCCACAGAACTCAGTTGACTCATAATCATATTGAACTCATTTATATGATCAGCAACAGATCCATTCTCAGACATCTGTAAATTGAACAATCTACGCATCAAATATACCTTGTTCATCGCTGATGGCTTTTCGTACATATTTGATAGCGCCTTCATCAGATCTGCCGTAGTCTTCTCCTTAACGATGTTGAACGCCACGTTTCTCGGCAAAGTCAACCGGATCAACCCCAACGCCTGGCGATCCTTAAGCTTCCACTGCTCCTCTGTCATGGAAGCCGGCTTTGCCTCAGTCAAGGGTTCATGAAGATCTTTCTGGTACAGATAGTCTTCGATCTGCATCTTCCAGAAACCGAAATCGGATCCATCAAACTTCTCGATTCCAATCTTCGAACTCTCCATCTTCAGTGATCCTGTTGAATCTCCAAAGCTCTGATACCAGTTGTTAGGATCGATTCACTCAAACACTCTGAACTGATGAAGAAGATAAAGAAATCTTGAAGAGAGAAAAGTTAAGGTAGAGAGACTTATTTCGTAGTAACACCCTGTTAGGGTAAACTTCCACAGCAGCGAGATTTATATATATTAATAATTAATAGTATTTACAATACAAGGAGAATAAACAGTACAGCCTATATATAGATCCCAAATAGTCGCAAACCTATAAGAGAAAGGTCTCCCAATTTGACCAGGATTATAGCTTTTCCTTTTCCAAATCTATGAGGACAATGAGTTTTCCTAAACCTAAAGGTATTATGGGTTTCCTAAAAATACAAGGAAATAATTCAAGTCCATCACATATTAATCAGGCTCCACACCTAACATTACACAGAATATTTACGTATGAAAAAGACTTCTCAAAGGTATACCTCAAGCAGTTTCCCGTGAGTTTAACATATCATTTGTAGAAGCAGTTACATAGACTAAACATTTCATTGCTCAAATTGAGAAAGAAGAAGCGGTGCAAGTTTAATATTTATGTTGAGCATTGAGAGTTTTGCCTAAATGTTAAAGAACTAGATTTTTGTGTTTCTTTGGAAAGAAGAAGTTATTCTTTCTCGATATATGAAAAAATCAAATATTGTGGACCACAAAAAAAGGCCAAACAATCACTTAAAGTGGACCTCCCTTCGTTCACTTTTACTTATCCACTATGGATTTTGCACACCCCTTAAAAAATAATAAATGAAGTGCATAATTTACCATGATACACATATTAATTGATACATATATTTAATGAAATTTGAAATGGCTAATTAATATTGTTGGTATAACAGGAAAAAAAAATTGTCTTCTCTTAATATACTAAAAGTGACAAGTAAAAGTGAAAATCTATTTTTAGAATACTGGACAAGTAAAAGTGAGGAGGAGTAGCACAGACACTCCGGTAAGGAGGTGTGAGAGGTTGACATTAGAGGGCCTTATGAGAGGCAGAGGTAGGCCGAAGAAGAGTTGGGGTGAGGTGATTAGGCATGACATGGCGCGACTACAGCTGACCGAGGACATGAAACGTGATAAGAAGGTGTGGAGGTCGAAGATTAGTATAGTAGGTTAGGTAGTCTAGATTATTCATATCGGTAGTGTTAGTACGTACTCTCGCATTTGGTTGGTAATAGGCTTATTTGAATTTTTTTTAATTACATTATCTTGTTGTATACGCTGCTTTTACGTGATTTTTCTATGTTTTCCCGTCTTGTTCCTTGTTATTATTGTGGTACTTATGCTTTCCTGAGCCGAGGGTCTATTGGAAACAGCCTCTCTATCCACAAAGGTAGGGGTAAGGTCTGTGTACACACTACCCTCCTCAGACCCCACTATGTGGGATAATACTGGGTATGTTTACCCTCAAAATCAGATAACAATTGAATTTATACGTGGCTTTAAGGACACGTGATCTAACTTGATACAAAATGAGAAATTAGATTAATATAGAAATTAATGATAGAAAAGTAAATGCAAACCACACAAGTTGAACAATCTTAGCTTTGAGGGCGGATCACCCTTGAGCCAAAAATGCCTTAATCGATGCCGGAACAGAATGAGGAGATAATAAGAACTAGAAATAACAGTATATTGATTTGGGATGCGTGTTGCAACGTATCATTAATGAATTATCAAACCCCCTTTATATAGTAGAGGAGTCCTATTCTAGGTACATTTCTATATAAGGTAGAAATCTCTTGATTTGTTGATTACCGGTTCCTTGCTGATACGTGCCAAGATTCTCGCCGTAATATCCGTCCGATCGCGAATATTTCTGTCTTCTATTAGTTATCCTCGAGCTCGTTCGAGGCTAAGGTCGACACCGGGCTCAATTTTCCTCGAAGGCAGGTCTTTCGACCTCAGGTTCTACTTCGGTGAGACTTGGGGTCGATCTTCAGTAAGTGGTCGCCATGTTTCAAACCTAATCTATCAAGTTAAAGTCGAGCTCGATTTCGACCATATACAAGATATATTGTTAGATAAGTAAAAATGAACGGAAAGAATATCTTATATTTATTGATTTGATGTAAACTTCATCCCGAAAATAAATTTTGACCATTAAATTATTAACACAAGTTCGAATTCACTGATATTCAAGACACCGTTATTGAGTTGAAGTTCCCTATTCGCTACTATTTTAACCAAAGCTCGAACTCCGAATGAAGAAACTTATTATAAGTTGTTCTCTGGAAAATCGTATCAGTAAACTTCCATATTTGGATATAGTTGAATTAAAAAAGAAAAATAGTAAGCGACATGCATAACCTATAAGGAGCCAAAATAAGAAACAGGTAACCCATTCTCTCTCCAAAAGCTAACCAACGGCTCACGTATTTCAATTATCCAATATATCTATCTACTCTCCTCCCCAATTATCAACACAGAACCATACAGTAGAGCCATGGCTTCTTCATCTTCTCTCACTACTCTCTCTCAAGCAGCTCTCTTTTCTCCTTCTCTCCCTCGCCATGGCTCGACCTCTTCTTCTCCTTCTCTCTCTTTCCCCTCTTTCTCCGGCCTTAAATCCACCACTTTCACCACCACCCACCGCCGTGCTCCTCCCTCCTCCGCCACTAAACAGCAGCAGCCTGTTATTCGTGCCTCTGCATCCGTAGAGACTTTGGAGAAGACTGATGAGGCCCTCGTTGAGAAATCTGTGAATACTATACGATTCTTGGCTATTGATGCTGTTGAAAAGGCTAATTCGGGTCACCCGGGTTTGCCCATGGGTTGTGCTCCAATGGGTCATATACTGTACGATGAAGTAATGAAGTATAACCCCAAGAATCCTTATTGGTTTAATCGTGATCGGTTTGTTCTTTCTGCTGGTCATGGTTGTATGCTTCAGTATGCTCTCCTTCACCTCGCTGGTTATGATGCTGTTCAGGTCTCTCTCTCTCTTGTGTGTGTGTATTATGTTAGTTTGACGCAGTGTGGAGTTTAAGGAAGAAACAAAGACGTTTGAAAGTTATGGTCTTATGCATGTCATAACATTTCTTCAGCCATAAAAATTTGTGATTGAGGATAAAATGGAATGTTTGAAGTTAAATTATTTTTTTCAAATATAGAAATGTGTTATTTGTTTTCGAAATGGATTAGTAAGGAAATAATGTCACATAAACTGGAATAGAGAACTGGAACAGAGGGAGTATTCGATTACTCGAATTATAGAAATTGGAAGAAAATGTTTCAGCCAAAAGGGAAACTTAGATGAACGTACATTTTGGCATTGCTCTGATCCTTTAATACCTGAAATTATGTCAAAATAGTATCTTTATACGTCATCCTACACATTTTACACATTGGACTATTAACAGGTGTCAACAACTTTTATATCCAAACACACTCTATCTTGCTGTTTTCTCTTCAGAATTGGATTTGGATAGTTCTTTTAGGAAGAAAAGGCTTCAGATTTACTGTTTTCCATCCCATTGTTTTATAAGTTGATAGTTTGATGACATTTTGGACAATACCTGATAATATTTTCAACTGTTTTTAGGAGATTGATCGTCTTTAATTGATTTGGTATAGATATTTTTGTTTTAAGTGACTATCTATGACTCATCTTTGTTATTGAAGTTTAAACTAATTATTTTCGTTCATTATGCCTTACTGATTATCTTTACTATTACTAACTGATTAGGAAGAGGATTTGAAGAGTTTCCGTCAGTGGGGTAGCAAAACCCCTGGTCACCCTGAGAACTTTGAGACACCTGGTGTTGAAGTCACCACAGGTTAGTGTACTTTTATATGCCTATGTACTTTTGAAAATTATAGATTCATATTTCTGCTTTATATTTGCTTCCATAAATTTTGAGTTATGAGTCCATATAATTGATTGTGATCTTTTTTTATTTGTTATTAGGTCCTCTGGGCCAAGGTATTGCCAATGCTGTTGGCTTAGCTCTTGCAGAGAAGCACTTGGCTGCTCGTTTTAACAAGCCAGACGCTGAGATTGTTGACCACTACACGTAAGTGTCACGACCCAAAATCCCAATCCGGTCGTGATGGCGCCTCTCATGGGGACAAGGCAAGCCAAACCAATCCCATTTGCGTTCAATCAATTAAATGACGCAATTTGAAAACAAGAACATGTTAATAATAAAACGAGTCGAAGAATATGGATATATATAAAGTACCATCCCGACTACAGCCCTCAGATCGGGGTGTCACAAAGTCATGAGCCACTAGAGAAGGCCTACTGATAATATAACTATTACAATGTCTTAAGTACAAATGTTTGAGGGAAGCAAAATCAACAAAAGAAAAGAGTTACGAGGCTGCGGACGCAAGCAGCTACCTCGTAATCTCTGAAGCTCCGGTCCAGTAGTAGTAATCAGTAGCTCTGAGTGGGACCGCTAACGCCTGAATCTGCACACAAGGTGCAGGGAGTAAAGTGAGTACTTCCAACTCAGTGAGTAATAAAAATAAATAAGAACTGAAGATAGGAAACATCCAAATCATTAAACAATCCACGACGAAGCAGTAATTCAAATTACATTCCACATCAATACGTGAAGTAAGCAGAATAATCACAACACCAAAAATGCAATGCTATGCAATGCAATGCGATGCTATGCCATGCAATGCAATGCAATGCTAGTCATGCTAGTCAAGGCTAGTCATGACCTGTGGCGGCGTGCCACACGATCTATTTAAAACATTTGAAAACAGCGTATGTGTTTCAAAACCAAGTTGATGAAATGCTTCATGCAACAACAATGGCGGTATGCCCAATAA
>MCJB01052338.1:20595-33214 GCA_002018475.1 Nicotiana obtusifolia | reverse complement strand
TGTTTGCTAATTTTAATATCAATTACACCAGAAAATCTGAGGTAAATGCTTTATAGAGCGGCGAATTTAGTCCCGTTGACCATTCAAAATTCACCCGAGACCCCCGGGACTTTATCCGAACATGCACACATGTTTATAACCTCATTCAAACTTGTTCCAATCTTTGGAACACTAAGATGAACATCGATTTATTAGATTTGCATCGAAAGCAATCCTATGAACTTCAAGGATTCTCAATTCGATCCTTCGATCCGAACCCGACCAAACGATGTCCGAATGGTCTGAAAATTTGCACGCAAGTCCAAAATCACATAAGGAACCTACAGCAACTTTCGGAATTTCATTCCGACTTACGGATCAAAATTCGACCTATCAACCGGTATTCCGAACTTCCTCGATTCAATTCTCACGCTGTTCGAGGTCTATTAAATTTATTCCGGTCACTCGTCTAAGTCATATATTCTCTCCCGAAGCTAGTCGAGTCGTCGGATTTCAAATCCGAGCCTTCTAACTCAAAAGTCAATTTCGCAGTTGACTTTAGCGACTTAGACCTTCTTAAATGAGACCATTTGTCTCATATTCTTTCAATCACTTCGAGTACATTTAACTCGACTTAATTTCACACAACATAAATAATGAAATAGCTCGGGGAAATAAAGTGAGTCATTACAGTAAGAG
Source organism: Nicotiana obtusifolia (assembly GCA_002018475.1). Classification (NCBI taxonomy): domain Eukaryota; kingdom Viridiplantae; phylum Streptophyta; class Magnoliopsida; order Solanales; family Solanaceae; genus Nicotiana; species Nicotiana obtusifolia. Next base: position 32,536 of record MCJB01052338.1, on the reverse strand, counting down.
AATTTTCGTTCTCCCAAAGATCCTTTTCACTTTGTATTTGTCTTGTTGACTAATGGCAAATGACTGTTGGCTGTGCAGATATGTTATTCTTGGTGATGGCTGCCAGATGGAGGGTATTTCACAAGAAGCTTGTTCCCTTGCTGGACACTGGGGACTCGGAAAACTGATTGCTTTCTATGATGATAACCACATCTCAATTGATGGTGACACGGAAATTGCTTTCACTGAGGATGTTGGTGCCCGTTTCGAGGCTCTTGGGTGGCACGTGATCTGGGTGAAGAATGGTAACACCGGTTATGATGAGATTCGTGCTGCCACTAAGGAAGCCAAATCTGTCAAAGACAAGCCTACTATGATCAAGGTCCAATATATACTGTCGTGAACTAGGAAGAAATCCTGGAAACACATAAAAAGCATTGCATTTTGTTTACCATATAGTTTATACTGCTCTTTCTTTCCGTCTTTTTGTCTTTCCCAGTTTCTTTGTAATGTCTATCAGTATTCTGACTGTTCTTTTCTTGCAGGTCACTACAACCATCGGTTTTGGCTCTCCTAACAAAGCAAACTCTTACAGTGTGCACGGCAGTGCACTCGGAGCAAAGGAAGTAGATGCCACTAGAAATAACCTGGGATGGCCTTATGAGCCTTTCCATGTGCCTGAAGATGTGAAGAGGTTACTATAAAACCCCCTTTACCTAGTTTATTTTACCCATTGCAGTCACTTATATTGGTATCACGAACTTACTGCAGCCATTGGAGTCGTCATGCAGCTGAGGGTGCTGCCTTTGAAACGGAATGGAGTGCCAAGTTTGCCGAATATGAGAAGAAGTACCCAGAGGAAGCTGCAGAATTGAAATCCATCTTCACTGGTGAACTACGTGCTGGATGGGAGAAAGCTCTTCCTGTGAGTGTTTGTTATCTTAATCTCAATCCAAGTTTAACTGCTTTTCATATAGACTATATTTATATCAGTCCTTAACCTTTCGTTGGGGTTTTGTAAATTCTTTATATTGCAGTAGGCGAGAGCTTGTCTTCATTTGGATTTTCCAAACATTCATCTATCCTTCTGACTACAAGGCCCTAAATTCAAAATATTTTTGACATAACTATTTTGGCATAACTGCTCCTAAGTTCAGCTTTCCTCTAATATGGTATTGCCGAAAACTGATAATCTCTGTGGCTTTTGCAGTACCGAATTTATCTTAATCAGTTATTTGCATGTTTTCTCGATCTCAGACTTACATTCCCGAGAGCCCAGCTGATGCCACCAGAAACTTGTCACAACAAAACCTCAATGCTCTTGCCAAGGTTCTACCTGGTTTCCTTGGTGGTAGTGCTGATCTTGCCTCCTCAAACATGACCCTTTTGAAAATGTTTGGTGACTTCCAAAAGAACACTCCAGAAGAGCGTAATTTAAGGTTTGGCGTTCGTGAACATGGTATGGGAGCCATATGTAATGGGATTGCTCTGCATAGCCCTGGCTTTATTCCCTATTGTGCTACTTTCTTTGTGTTCACTGACTACATGAGAGGAGCCATGCGAATTTCAGCCTTGTCTGAAGCTGGAGTTATTTATGTTATGACTCATGATTCAATTGGTCTAGGAGAAGATGGTCCAACCCATCAACCTATTGAGCACTTGGCAAGTTTCCGTGCAATGCCCAACATTCTGATGTTCCGTCCAGCAGACGGGAATGAGACAGCTGGTGCTTACAAGGTGGCTGTCGTCAGAAGGAAGACACCATCAATCCTTGCCCTCTCTCGACAAAAGTTGCCTCAACTTGCTGGAACTTCTATTGAAGGAACAGCAAAGGGTGGCTACATCGTATCAGACAATTCTTCAGGCAACAAACCTGATGTCATTTTGATCGGTACTGGCTCAGAGTTAGAAATTGCTGTCAAGGCTGCCGATGAACTCAGGAAAGAAGGAAAGGCAGTGAGAGTTGTTTCCTTTGTTTGTTGGGAGCTTTTCGATGAGCAACCAGCTGACTACAAGGAAAGTGTCCTTCCAGAATCTGTTACAGCTAGAGTTAGCATTGAAGCTGCATCAACATTTGGGTGGCAGAAAATTGTTGGAGATAAAGGAAAAGCCATTGGAATTGACGGATTCGGTGCCAGTGCTCCTGCTGGAAAAATATACAAAGAGTTTGGTATTACAGCAGAGGCTGTTGTAGCTGCAGCTAAAGAAGTTTCTTAGGCCGTATTAGTTACCATTCTTGGTTACGGAATTTATTTCATATAGGTTATGAGATATGATATAATGGTGGAAACGATATCAAATGGACTCTCGCCTCAGTTCACAGCCGCCTGAGATTTAAAATAAGGGTGAAACATCTTTTTCTTCATTTGAGCCACCAGAATGAATCCTGAGATTTTCTACGTACTAGGCTGTTGGAGATGGCCCGGCCCCCTTCAATTAGAATAATGTTTTTAGCTTTAGCATATCCCTCTCTCTTCTAATAACACTGTGCCCAAGATGGGAATACCAACACCTCAGCCTATTTCATTATTTCACTGAACATTTGTTACTTTAACAACAGAAGGTATATAAAGGAATTAAATCACTTAGCATTAATATATTTGGTTTCAGATAGGATTTGGAACCTTGATCTTTCTTAATTTTCATCTCACTTTTATTGACGGTTGAGCCATCAACCGAATGAAGTGTATATACGCAAATATTTTGATTCTATACCTAGACATATTAGAGGTTTGCTAAAATCTAAATACTGACAGATGGCAATTTCCTTCCTTCAGAGCTAGTCCAGAAGAGAAGATCAAATGTGGTTGTCTTTGAACCACCTTGAACTACTCAGCCTTATACCACTTTTGATGTAGTACAGTATTAGTAGGCTGAATTTTCATTTGTCTCTAGTAACATCTTGTACTGGAAGGTAAAAATCTACATCGCCCTTTCTCAAATTGTAATTTTGATAATTAAGTGGTAATAATATCATGACTTTGCAGTTAAAAAAAGGTATCATGTAGAGCAATATAAAGCCCTTAAAATTTGCTGCAACTATTCTCAGTAAGGTGAATAAAAATATAAATCCTGTAGCACATGGTAGCAATTCAACTAAAGATTTTGATTCCAGTGACCACAACTATGATCATGGTAGCCTCACGGGTATTGAAGAAGTTGTCTTCCTTGTAACTCGTTTACGTTTTTTTCTTCTTACTTTTCCCTTTTTGCGTGAAAATTACAGTTGGGAGCAATTGTTGAAGAAGGGCTAGACTAGAAGTAGCTGGTGAAAATATGTAAGAGAGTTTTGTTTTTGTGCAAGAGAGATGGATATATAAAAAGGCTTTTGGTACGGTGGAGTTCAATTGAACACGTTCCTTTCGACTCGAATTATGTATACATATATACTAGACTAAAAATATGCACATACAATAAGATCACTTATGACAATAAATGGTATTTGAAGCCACAATGGTAAACCGTTCGAGAAAACCAAGGGTGGGCATAGTTTGGGCAAGCCCGAAATCCAAACCAAAATCCATTTTTGTTGGATTTTTGGTTTGGATTTTGGATTTAATTTTTAAAATTTATGGATTTCGGATTGAATATTGGATTTGGTACTTCGAATTTTTGGATATCCGAAAATCCGAAATTCTTGTACTTTATATTCAATTCAATATCCATATGTCAACAGTAATAAGTTCAATGAATACGCTACCCATTAGATATTATCTCATATATTCAATATTAATTACTAAGTACTGTGAGAATACTTTCTATTTGGACATGGTTTTACTATTTTCACTTCTTATCGGCTGTATTAATGTCTCTATTGCATTTTTTTAATAATAATTTCATTATTTGAATACTTTATTTGGATAATTGCGATGAGAATGAGGAACTTTTCAGGTAATTTAACATGAGTACTCATTTGGATATTTATTTTTGTAAAAAGAAGAAACTTCTCAACTTATAAGCTCAAAACCGAAAGTCCAAAATATCCAAACCGATTAATCCGAAATCGAACTTAAAAAATCCAACCCAATCCGAACTTATTTGGATTGTCATTTCTTCAATCCATAAACCGAAAATACAAATCGAAATTTTTATATGCACTCCGAACTGCCCGAACGCCCACCCCTGCGGAAGACAGAGACATCTGCTTAGATTTTCAACTCTTTTTTGTTCGCCATGTGATGATGTACAATGTATACACGTTTATCCGTAAAACAGTACAATTGAATTTATACGTGGTTTATAGACAAGCGAATCGATTTGATCTCAAAATATTAAATAAATTAAATAAAATTTAAGACTTAGCATCAAAATTGAGATAAGACAGTGGAGAGCTTGGTTCCTGGAGCAGAGCTTCCGAAGGCAATAATAACGATATTAAGAAACAAGAAAATAAAGTGTTATTGAGCTTTTAACATTATATATCATAAGTTTGTCAGAAAATTCGTCCCCCTACAATGGTTGTTGAGCTCTCTACTTATAGTTGCACCTAGGGAACAAGGTCCTAGGATCAAGCCCCTCTTAAATGATAATTATGGGGGCCATTAAAGAATATGTAACTGCAGGCAATGAATGCCATATTCTCTGTAACAGACTACTTACTTAATGCTATAGAATATTCTCCATTGAATGTTCCCGGGTGGCAGGCCTTTATTTGTCTTTATGAGAAGCATTCCCTTCGGGGACAACTAAGATTGCTGCCCCCGGACATGATTTTCATTGACTTGCTTTCCATCTGTCTCCGGTTCCACATGTCACTCTATTATGCGAGTATTTAATATGAACATATTTTGACACTTATCGCATTTCTGAACATAAGCCTTAGTGTCTTGGTCTATCTGGGGCCACTAGTATCCTTCCCTAATTAGCTTTAATACCAAGGAATCCGCGCCCGAGTGATTTCCACAGATCTCTTCGTGGACTTCCCTCATGACATAGTTAGCTCCGGAGGCTCCGAAACATCGGGCCAACGGGCCTCAGAAAGATCTTCTATATAATTGACCTCCCTTGAAGCTATATCGAGCTGGTTTAGTGCGCAGGGCCCGAGATGCCTTGGGATCTTCAGGTAGCTTCCCGTGCTCGAGATAGTCAATGAACTCATTTCTCCAGTCCCAGACCAAATTGGTCGCGTCTACTTCGCAATAGCCGTCTACATCCAATACCGAATGCATAAGCGGCACGACCGTATCGAAGTCTGTTCCCTTCACTTCCGTGGACGATCCCAGATTGGCTAGTGCATCTGCTTCCGCATTTTTTCCCCTCGAGATGTGTGTAATTGACCATCCCCTAAACCATCTGAGCAGAGCCTGGACTTTCACTACATATTGTTGCATGTGTTCCTCTTTGGCTTTGAAGATCCTGTAGACCCGGTTTTCTACTAATTGGAAATCACATTTTATTTCTATGATCTCGGAGTCCAGTCCCGGGGCCAACTCGACCCCTGCAATCAAAGCTTCATACTTTGCTTCATTGTTAGTCAGAGGAACAATTCTTATGTCCTGCCTTATGGTTTCTCCCGAAGGCATTATTAGCACTTCACCGAGCCCAAACCCGTTCACTGCTTCTTTGGTAGCCAAACATAGCAGTCCTAGATTGAAATCGGCCACAAAGTCGGCCAAAACTTGTGACTTAATTGCAGTTCTAGGTTTATACTCTATGTCAAATTCGTTCATTTTGATTGCCCACTTGGCTAGCCGGCCTGAAATTTTAGGTTTATGAAGGATATTCCGCAGAGGAAAGGTTGTCACCACGGCTATAGGATGACACTGGAAATAAAGCCTAAGCTTTTGAGCCGCGACTACGAGAGTTAAGGCAAATTTTCAGGTTGTGGGTAGCGAGTTTCCGCTTCCGTTAAAATTTTACTAACATAATAGACAGGAGATTATGTACCTTCGTCCTCACGGACTAAAACGGCACTTATCGCTACCTCCGAGACCGCTAAGTAAATCAGCAACTGCTCGCCTTCCTCCTGTTTTGATAATAATGGAGGGCTTGTCAAATACCTTTTCAAATCCTTCATGGGCCTGTTGGCATTCCGGAGTCCATTCGAAGTTGTTCTTCTTTTTGAAAAGTGAAAATAAGTGATGATATTTTTTCGAAGACCGAGAAATGAATCTGCTTAAAGCGGCCAATCTTCCTGTCAACCTTTGAACCTCTTTCACGTTTGACAGTTGGTCAGGGATGTCTTCGATGGCTTTACTTTTATCAGGATTGACATCGATCCCCCTTTGTGACACCAGGAACCCCAAGAACTTTTCGAAACTGACTCCGAATGCGCACTTTTTGAGGTTAAGCTACATATTGTGCTTCCTTAGGGTGTCAAAGGTTTCTGCAGGTGTTTAAGATAATCAGCTGCAGTCAAGACTAAGCCAGCATATCATCTATGTAAATTTCCATGGTTTTTCCTATTTGTTTCTCAAACATTTTGTTTTCAAGCCTTTGATAAGTGGCTCCGGCGTTCTTAAGCCAAAAGGTGTCACATTATAGCAATATGCGCCGAAGTTCGTTATAAATGAAGTTTTTTCCTGATCTTCCGGGTTCATCTTAATTTGGTTATACCCGGAGTAAGCATCAAGGAAAGTCATTAACTCGTGCCCGGCCGGTGCATAAATCATTTGATCAATGTTTGGCAATAGGAATGAGTCTTTGGGGAACGTCTTATTTAGATCCTTATAGTCTACACACATGCGAAATTTATTATTCTTCTTTGGAACTACAACTACGTTAGCAAGCCAGTCAGGATACTTTGCTTCTCGGATTGAACCGATATCAAGCAAATGAGTTACCTCTTCTTTGACGAATTTGTTTCTGACCTCGGCAATAGGGCATTTTCTGCCTTGCCGGAGGGATGTTGGGATCCAGGTTCAGTTTGTACATCGCCACTTCTAGTGGGATACTGGTCATATCTGCATGCGACCACGCAAAAAAATTAACATTAAATTTAAGAAATTCAATGAGTCCTGACCTGAGCTCGAGGTTTAGTCCTGTCACCAAGTGGAACTTCCTCCCCAAGAACTTCTCAAACAATGCAACTTGCTCGAGTTCTTCCGCTGTGGACTTTGTTGCATCCATTTCTTCTGGTACCTGATAAGATTCTGAATCCTCCTCCTCCCTATTGATTTCGTTTTTCCCAGGCTCAGGCGTTGGTTCTTGTAACTGCTATGCCGCAAAAATTTTCACTTTGCTACTGGAAACTGAAATTTCATTCATCCCCTTTGCTGCTGGTTGGTCACCCCTTATTTGTTTAATTCCCTCTGTCGTTGGAAACTTCAGGAGTTGATGGTATGTTGACAGTATAGCCTTCATCTCGTGTAGCCATGATCTCCTAAGAATGACATTGTAACCCATATTTCCATCAACTACTTCAAATAGGGCCGTCTTCATTACCCCTTCGGCATTCTTGGGTAGCAGGATTTCCCCTCGGGTTGTTACACTTGCTAAATTGAACTCGGCGAGGAGTTTTGTGGCAGGAATTATGCTTCCAGTTAATTATGCTTATTCTAGCACTCTCCATTGGATAATATTTGCTGAACTCCCTAGGTCTACCAAAACGCGTTTAATCTTAAAATTTAAAACATTAAGAGTGATTACCAGGGCATCGTTGTGTGGAAGTAAGAGTGCATCTGTGTCCTCCTCCGTGAAGGTGATTTCGTCCTCAGCAACTTCCCGGAGTCTCTTACTATGGGTCATCGACACCTTCGTCTTTTTTGTTGCCGAGAAAGTCACACCATTAATCTCGTTCCCCCCGAAAATCTTTGTTGTTAGTCAGACGAGAGGCATCTTCTCCCGCTTTTGAGGGTTCCGTGTTATCCCGGTTATGATAGTAGTTGTTCTTGGCCCGGTCGCTTAAGAATTCTCTGAGATAACCATTTTTCAGTAATGTCGCCACATCCTCGCGCAGATGCCGGAAGTCCCCAGTCCGGGGGCTGTTGGTCCTATGGTACTCGCACTATAAATTCTGATCCCTTTGGTTGGGATGAATCTCATTGGTTTTGGGAACCGTGCTTCCTTAATGTTCCTCATAGCCGACACTAATTCCACCACACTGACATTGAAGTTGTATTCGGATAACCTGGGGTAGGCGGAGTCTCGGGAGCCTGATACCTCTTTGTCCTATAATGATCTGCTATTCCGACGGCGATCAGCTCTTCTATCGGTAGCGAATCTATCTGCCAACTAGAAACCTTTACCGCGTCCTTCGGCCCTTTCATAGGGCAAAAACCGACCTGTAGAAGACCGTCGATTTGTGTCGAAATCATCCTATGTTTTCTCCTTATTCTTCTCCCGCTCCCGACCCTTAGTTGATGCCAGGAAACCGAGCTGGACATCCTCAATTCTTATCTTTGACTCATACCGGTTGTGGACATTCGCCCATGTTATTTCTGGAATTCGAGCAGACTTTCTATCAATTTTTAGTAAGCATCAGAACTTCTTGGATTCAGCCCTTTAGTAAATGCTTCTGCTGCCCTTTAGTAACATCATCCTTTCTTTCTGGAATATGGTCACAAACTCCCGCAGAAATTCAGACTTTCCTTGTGCAATCCTAAATATGTCTGCCTTTGGCGCCTATACCTTTCTGGCCTGGGCATGGGCCTTGATAAAAGAATCTGTGAGCATCTCGAATGAGTCTATTGAGTGCTCAGGTAACAACGAATACCATATCAGGGCCCTTTTCGTGAGGGTCTCCCCGAATTTCTTCAGTAAGAGTGAATTAATCTCGTGCGGAGCTAAGTCATTCTCCTTCACCGCCGTTGTGTAGGTAGTGATATGCTCCTGAGGATCCGAAGTCCCATCATATTTTGGCACGTCTGGCATCTTGAACCATTTCGGGATTAACTCTAGTGTCGCGTTTGGTTTAAATGGTAACTGGTTGTACTTCTTTGAATCCAGTCCTTTCTATACTGGCAGTGAACCCGAAATTTGATCCATTTGGGCGTTTATTTCCCTCATAAACTGCATGAGCTCGGTTTTAAGAGGATCATTCTCATTGTTGTTACCGGATCCGCTATTGTTTCCCTCGGCCTTGTCAATGCCGACTTCGTCCCTTGGGGTGTTGTTGTCAATCATCTGTGTTATTTGATTTGCGGGAGCATCGGGAGAATCTGGACCTCGTCCATTCGCGTTGTTGAAAGCACCCGACAATGCTTGCCTCAACTCCGTCATGACCTAATCATGTCGAGAGAGGTAGCCCATAATAGCCTTTTGTTGTTTCCTCAGGATTCTTACGGTTTCGACGACGTGCTCGTCTTCAACATCATCAGGAATTGCCTCTCAAACATGTCATGGACTACCCTCCTTGGAACGACGTGGCCCATCCCCCTCATTGCGGGTATCACTGATTGAGTCTTCGTGCTGAGGCTGATTTTCTTGAGCCTCAATGTAGTGTGCGACATTGACATCATTATCTGCCATTTTTTTATGATTTTTGCTAAGAATAAAGAATCAAACAGGTTAGTAACAGATGCAAGGATCAACTCAATTACGCAACTGTCTAAGCCCTACAGTGGGCACCAAACTGTTTACCTGTAAAATGGTACCGTTGAATTTGTATGTGGTTTATAGACAAGCGAATCAATTTGATCCCAAAATGATAAATAAATTAAATAAGAATGTAAGACTTAGCGTTAAAATCGAGATAAGACAGTGGAGAGCTTGGTTTTGAGAGCAGAGCTTCCGAAGGCAATAATAACGACATTAAGAAACAAGAAAATAACATAAGTTTTCCATTTTAACAGTATATAAAGTAAGTTTGTCATAAAATTTGTCCCTTTACAATGGTTGTTGAGCTCTCTATTTATAAATGCACCTAGGAAACAAGATCCTAGGATTAAGCCTCTTTTAAATAACAATTATGGGGGTCATTGAAGAATATGTAACGGCAGGCAATGAATGCCATATTCTCTGTAGAAGACTACAAATTTAATGCTATCAAATATTCTCCATTGAATGTTCTCGAGTGACAGGCTTTATTTGTCTTTATGAGCTGGATTCCCTTCGGAGACAACCGAGATTGCTACCCCTGGGCCTGATTTCCATTTCCCTTACTTTCTATCTGTCTTTGGTTCCACATGTCGCTCTATTATGCGAGTATTTAATATGAACTTAGTTTGCCCTAAAAAACATCCATGCATACTAACATAATGAAAAACTAGCATGGGCCAGTGTAAGGAGTACAATTTGGAACGTGGGGGTAATATTAGCGAGTTTAATTAACTCGTGTATACCTATAGAGTATACAATTTTTACTGTCTTTACATGTAGTACATATAACATGCATTATCTTTAAGATTACAAAACTCACCTTTTACGAAGGGTTACTCGTAGATAACGTGTGGTATCTGACAGTAAAAAATTATTTATTGTGTTAATATATATAAGTTAATGTTGGATTTATTTTCTCATTATGCTGATTGGAGTTAGGGGATGATCGTAATTTTCTCCTAATGTAATTTGGAGAAATGTATCAACTCAAAATGCCTGGGAGACTTGAAAAATAGTTGCATGACTCAAGGTTAGATCGAAGTCTATTAACGAGAATGACGATGATGATAACGTAGCACATTGTAGCAGTTCTTTCAAATTCTAGGCAGGTGGATATTATGACGTCAGTAGAATTTTCTGAATTTAATTTCTTTCAATCTATTATTTTATTGCAAAAAATGTCAAAAAATGTAACATACTTATCCCATGTAAGTTCTTTGATCAAGTACACCAAAAATAGTTTTGCCTTTTTATGAATAAAAATGTTTGATTTCTTGACCTTTGCACCATAAAAGTCGCCTTTTCAAAATAATCTGACAGTCGGGAGCAAAACTTATTGTCTGGTTAAATAAAATATTTTCTAGCTCAAGGAAGAACAAGAAATGTTTTGAGTAAAACTGTCATATTTATGTGTTCATTCCATTGTTTAGAAAGCCAGAATTTTGGATTTTAAGAACAATAAATGGAGCTAAAGCTAAAAAAGTTACTGCAGAAAGCCAATGTTAAAAATGAGCCCCTACTTAAAAGGGAAAAATAGATAGAGAAAGGATTTGTTAAATATATACAGACTACAAAAGGAAACACCTTTCTCAATGTGAACAAGTTGCAAAATATGTAAGGTAACTCTCCATATATATGGTAAACAGTAATAACCCGCTATAATCGGTTAAGTTACACTAATAATATAAAAATATTTTATACTATTCTGGGGATATTTAAACTAAGAAATGTAGTTTTGATTTACCAATAAGGATTATGGTGGAGTAGTAAGTACTCCTTCATTTTTAACTATAAGTCTCGGGTTCGAGCTCTGGGTATAAAGCCGCCTTTATTAGGAAGCACTTTATCCTTAATGTAGGACTTTCCGGTGTAAATTCGAATTTAGTCAGGGCTCATTATGGGTACTCGGGAGAAAAACCAAAGAAAAAAGTTTAGCTTTGATCTAACTATGAACTAAGTGACAATGTGCACACTAGATGAATCAGGTGAACTTGTGATTATTTTTTAGTTAGAAACAGCGCAGCTTTAAGGAGAATGGAAAAGGTTTGTGGTCTTAGTAAGATTTTATTAGTCCAAAATATTTGACATACAATTCACATCATAGTTGGCCTAACAAAATTTATAACATAAGCCACTGAATACGAGGGGAAATTTCCCTGAGAAGGATGTTTTCTTTGCATTGCTTTCAAAATTGTTTGCTCCATTACCCCAAACAAATACTTATTGTCTAACATGACGTTGTCCCCTTTTAGATCTGTTGCATTAACTCAACACCTTCTTTCACCTTTAATTTTATAACCTTTGAAATGGGTTCAAGATTTAAACGTAATGAGTTCAAGATTTTAAATTGTTTAGATGTGTGCTATTTTTCATGATTATTTTTAACAAATATGTACGTATGAACGATGCTGAAAGTGATTATTTCAATCGACTGTATTTCCAATTAATACTTTAGGTTCTCCTCTACTCCTCCCTCCCCCCTCCC